>CM042016.1:50774958-50944958 GCA_023525715.1 Cichorium intybus | reverse complement strand
AAGAAAAAAAAACATAAATGAAAAATATCCTAATCATTGAAACAACGAGTAAGATAAAGTGTTTTATCTTATGAGGTTCGAGGTGGTTTTGTACATTTTAGTGCCAGATGGGTCACCTAGTCACTAGTTAGTTACAATGCTACAAGTTTTTCAAGTAGGAAGACTTGATTGGAAATCTTGTGTGATAAATGTCACATAAGCATGAGAGGCCTCGGGCATAGATGGGATCAAACATGCCAATTTAAACAAAAGTTGTTTAGGATCCCATAATCTAGGAATTACATTTGATGAAATTAGTAATCGCTACCTACCGAGTTAGATTAAGTGGATGGGATAAATGTTACCTAACCATTTACTTGTTTCGTAACTTGGATCTTAGACTTTAATAAACTAATGTTTTAGAAACAATAAAAGGTATTCATTTTTAAAGATTGAATATTGAAATACTGAATGAAGTTTTGTTAAATTTTGTATATAATTGCTAATACTCTTACTCCCCTTTACAACATTCTCTCTTGATGAATTTCAAGAGATTGTAACATTTGTTGGCTATAATTTCTGCAAATGGTATGATGCCTTGAGAATTATCCTCAATAATTAACAAAAAATATACTGAAAGGTCCTATTATGCTAATTAGTCTGTCTGGTCATGGTGCTTGATAGAAGCATTATTATGATGCTATTGATGTGTCTCACATCATATTGGGAATAATGACCATTGACTTGCAGAAGATCTTGGAGAATTATGAAACATATCATATGTTTCATCAAGTGAAGCAGATATTCATTCAGAACAATAGAACCTGGTTCAAACCTGTTCAATCATTGGATAAAAGAAAGGTAAAAGAGAATGTGTACTCTAAGAAACTTATAGTTCAGTTAAGGGAAATAAAACATAAAACCAAGAAATAAAGAAACAGGGCCAAAATGATCGTTGATGTTTCTATTGTGAAGAAACTGGACACAGGAAGAGGAGCTGCTCCTCCTATCTCACCGAGCTGAGGAAGTCTCGTATAACCAACACTTCATATATCTATATGATAGAACTATTTATTTTTCCACCATACACTTGAGTATTTAATACTGCTTGTGACACTAATATTTGATATTATGTGTGGATGTTTGGAAGAAATAAGCAACTAATTACAGATGGATGGTATTCAATGGTGGAGATATGGCAATTGTTATTATTGATACTGTTGGTGCTTTTGACTACCAAATAGTCTGTATTTGAACAATAAATATTTTGTACCTATTATAAGTAGGACATATAACAGTTGCAAATTTTGAATAAATCTAGATTTAATTATCGTTTAATGGATGTTTACATTTGTGTTCTGAAACGATGTATTCTATGTTAAGAATATTTTTCTCATAATGTTATTTATGTAGTAAATCTATATGTTTTCAAAAAATTAATAGTTCTAAAAGATAACAAATATATAATCAAATGATATTTGATTCAATCTTATCTATGTTATTATCATCCTAACTATGTAACAAGAAACACATATACCAACTTCAAAAGATGGAATTTTGAAGGAAGATGAGCCTAATTCATTTGATATATGTGAATCCTATTTATATGGGAAGATGATTCACAAGTGTATTTCTATATTAATAGTGAAAGAACAAAAGGCTTGTTAAAGAATTATACATAGTGATGTATGTAGTCTTTTCAATCCTATGAATAAATTTGATGATATATACTTAATCAATTTCACTGACGACTTTCATTCATTATTGTTGAAACTTTTGAATTAATCAAATCGTTTCATTGTGAAGATGAAATACAACTCAATGAGGCCATCATAAACCTTTTTGTTCTAATAAAGAAAATGAGTTTTAAACCAAGTCTTCTCAGAACATCTTAGGAGTCGTGGAATCGGTTCACAACTCATTCTGTCAAGATCACTCACTCGTTATTTGTACGGTTGTTGTGGGTCACGGATCACCAAACCACATGGATTTTGTCTTATGATATTCGAGGTAGTTTTCGTATTTTCTAGTGGGACAGGGTCACCTGACCACTGGCTATATACCGATATTGTAAGTTTTTGAAGAAGATAAATCAGACCTTATAGTATGATATATGATGTTTTTTAAGAACTCATTTCTTTATATATTTTAGAGTTATGCTCATCTAATATTTGGTTTATATTATTTATGTAAAATAAGTTGGATAAGACTATTCGTTATTATATCAAATTTGATTGTTTATGTTTGTATTGGTAAGATTACTACAATTCTTCAAATTTATTTAATGCTCACAACTTTTCAACTTGAATATTTTATTTGTGTTTCTAGTCCATAAAATAAAAATGTTAATTATATTGTAATAATTTTGTTAGCAAAATAAAAATCCTACTTAAATTATTCTTGTTTTAAAAAACGAAACAGAAAGTTAGAATTTTCTATATAGAAAACATATATATATATATATATATATATATATATATATATATATATATATATATATATATATATATATATATATATATATATATATATATATATATATATATATATATATATATATATATATATATATATATATATACAATTTTTATTGCTCAAAAACCGTTTGTATGAACCAGCAAAAACCGGACGGTTCATATAGAAGCCCGTTTCAACCGGCCTAGTTTAACCGTAAAATAATTAGCCTAAAAACGCATAGGTTTTTAACAAATGTCAAAACCCGATTTAGTAAATCCGTAAGCGGCTTTTTTCTTTTGTATCAACTAAACCATCATTTATAATGCAATATATTACTCGTTTTCCATGAACCTACCGATATGCGATGAAAACACAAAGCTTATTGACTTTTGTTTCCTGCCTGTCCGCTACCAATCTCATTCACCCGCCATCATGTGTATTATTTTTTTCAATTCAGTTTAATATGTATAATCACATAATATGTGTAAATGTATTAATTTTATATGCAAGTGTTTCCCGCTCATTTTCAACCACTTTTAATTTAATACACAGATCTCAAAGTTATTAGCGTAAGCGTTAAAACATCATCATCCATGATATATGTAAAGCTCAACATCATTAAAATAAAATAATAGAACTTTAAGTTATATATTCCATTGAAGTTTAATATTTGGAAACGATTTTGACAATACAAAATGACTAATGATTTGTGTAATTGTTTCAACTCTGAGGGAGACTTTTATTCATATAATAAAAAGTTTCTTAAGTTGGTTTATCATGACGATGTGGGATCAAACTATCATTCATAGTGTGTTACTTTATATCATTTTCTCATCCCACATCGCTTAAGAAACACAATTGAATGAAAATCAAACATCTATAAGTAAATAGATTAATACACATCTCATCCCATATTGCTTAAGAAACAAATTTTAAGGGAAAGCAAGCTCTATAAGTAAAGAGTCTAAAACCATTTCTCTCATATCTTTGTTCTTCTATGTATATGATTGTAACCACCTTAAGCATTGGGTTCAACATTTCATAGACCATTGGTTCCAATTTTAGGTTTGATTTCATAAAATTTGGATGGGTGCGTACCAACGCCCTTTTTATTTTATTTTTTCTAAAAATATTCAAACTAATGTGGTACATGATAACAATGCATATTAAATCTTGTTTAATAAAAGACTTCTATTATAATATTTAGATAGATATTCATAGATATATATTTTTGAACTTTGAAAATGTTCGAACATTTACGATTAATTTTTTTTATATAAACCTTATTAAATCAAAAAAATTGTTTGCAACGTTGTCATCATCACATTGAAATATGATACACGACATACCATGAACTTGCAACCCAATCAGGTTTTAATAGTTTTTAACTCATTTTAATATTCATAATTTTAGTTTCAATACTTTTGAAAGCTAAAACAAAATAGTAGAGTTCTTTGAAACTTTGAGCCGAAAATAGGTTTTTACGATAAATTGACCACTAATCAACAATATACTTTGAAAACCATGTTACAATCAAGATAGAATGATAAGAGAACCAATGTGTGAAGCAATGTGATACAATTAAAAAAAACATCAAATTACTGTGGTAAAAGATAAATAGTTTATCTTGAAACATTGTTTTCATTACTTTTTTTATAATAGACACACACACACATATAATGATTCAATTTAAGTTGTTTAATAAATGTTAAAACGTTTGCTACTGAAAATTTTTTATATACATATATTGCAGTGAATCTAAAAAAGTAAACACATTTGTCACGTATTTATTACGACGTACTTTAAACTTGTAACACAATAAATTTTTAAAAGTTTTTAGTAATATTCATCTTCTTTTGAGATCTAATAGTTTTGAAATCCAAAACCAAATAATAGAATCATTTAACACTTTGAGAAATTTTGATAAAATGACCACTAATCAATAATAGTTGAAAGTCATAAGTCATATTATAATCAAGATTGATGGATCATGGATGCAAATGAATGATATTATATAAGCAAAAGAGAAAAGAAGATATATATGTGTTGAGCAATGTGGGACAAAGAAAAAAATATTCAAATTAATGTGGTAAAAGATAAATTATTTAGGGTACTACTAAAAATACACCCTAGATATAATTTTAATAAAAGTTAAAGCATTTTTCAACCAATAGTATCTAATTTTTTGGAAAACGATGCAATTTCAACAAATGAAAAACAATTTACTTGAGTAAGGCTGTATAGGAAGTAGAAAGAGGGTGTTTATTTGGTGATTCCCATTATTTATCTTGTACCATATAGTTTATGATAAATCAATTAGTAATCATTATAAAAAGAAATTTGAAAAGTCATTGGAAATATGAAATGACATGGAAGTTTCAAATCAATGTGGTGCTTGGAAATATGCTTCTTTTATAAGATACTAGGCGAGTATCCGCGCATTGCGCAGGAATAAATTATGTTATTTTTTCAATTTAAATATTGAACTGACTTATTGAAACCTAATTTGATGAAATACAAAAATAAAAATATAAAAATATCATATATTTTTTTTAAGTTTTTGTAATCTAGTTGTTGAATGTTAGCTATCAATATAATTGTTAACCGTTATTTAGATTTTTTTTATATAGACGTAATTATATACCATTTGATAAAATTATTATTTAACTAAAAGTTTAACATCTCGACTATTAATAAAATGGAAGCTTAAGAAACCTTTTGTATATTTACAATATTTTATAATTTTTTATTTAAAATATGTAATTTGCATTGAACCTAACTAAAATAACATTTATTCTGGTACATATATTTAGTATGAAATAACTTATAAAATGATGTTCTAATTTTTTTGATGAAAAAATCACTGGTTTAATCAATTTAATTAGTGAAAATTGATTAATGGTACTAAACAACATATTTAATAACATTCGGTTAATTACATTAAAAGTTCATTTTAGCATCAAAACTCTCTAACTTCCAAACAATGTTATTTATTTTAAAACCGCTACAACTCAAGAGGTTTTAAGTTATGATTCTTCGTTTACACTTATGTTAATTGAATAAAATTAAATATTTAAATTAAATTTAGTCATGTATAAACAAAATATTTTCTTCTTCTTCAAAAGGTAGGCATGACTCGTATTTATCTCCACCCAAAAATCGAATATGATTATTCTCGTTAAAACATGAACAACAAAATTGTTTGAACTCTAATATATATTTTATTAATTTCTTTAGTTTAATAAGACGTTTGTAAAATACGATGATTTTAGTTTCTTGTTTTAGAAGCTCTTATGAATTATATTATTGTGATTATAAATATAAGTATGGGGGTTGAGTTTGAAATTCTAAGTGTTAATCGTATTCTAAACTTTTTTTTATAATTTATAGATAATAAATAATACACAAACTCATTTAGTAGTTTTATGAATTATTTTACATATTTTTGCAAATTTCTATTATGTTTTTTCGTGTATTTGTATCACAATTTTATAAAAGAGTTTAATTGAAAAATATGAAGTTTTGCATCGAATATAACGTTTTAAGTGAAACATATTTATATTTTTAGCTTATAGAAATTAAATAGGAATTGAGACAATTACAGATTTTCTATATATTATAGTGATTTTATTGGGTTTTCTGGTGTATTTGCATTTATATTTTGTAAAAAATATTAATTGAAAATATGCAAGTTTTTATTGAATCTAACATTTGTGAAGAAAAAACGCATTCAATAGTTTAAACATTAAAAGATGATAATGAAATGCATAAAAAATGAAATGTTTTAAGCGTCCAACAATTTCGAGAAAACCACAATCATTAAGAAATGTCAAATTAGAATAAATCTTTTTGAAACCACATATATCCATCAAAAGGTATAGAAGACTAATGTGTATGTAGATGTTTCATTTTATTTACACGTGTATCACATAAATAGACCATTTAGTACTCATTATTAAAAATTATTTGAAAAGTTATGTAAGTTTCAAATAATATGGTTGAAGGAAAATGATATTTTTTTATAATATATATATATATATATATATATATATATATATATATATATATATATATATATATATATATATATATATATATATATATATATATATATATGATTGTTTCTTAATTAAATAAAAATAATAATATGACATTTTTTCTCTTTGAATTTTGTATTGCAATTTATTTCTAATAAATCAACCATTTTAAAAATATAATATTTTTTATAATAAGCATAATGTTAAAATATTACGTCAAAAACCTCAAAACCCACACTTAAAAACTTAATTATAATCACCAAATATTGCTTCTATTATTTACTTAAAATAAATTATATATGATTATGTGTTATTATCAACTCTGATTATTTATGTTTGTATTGCTAACATTACAAAAACTCTTCACTAAGTATTGGTTATTTATAATTATATAATGCAACTCAAGAGGCTTTCTTACTTATGATATTTAATGGATATTTATGACTTAATTAAGTATGATTAAAATATTTCAATTGTAATTAGTCAATATATAAATAATATGATAATCTAATTCTAACATTATATTACATTGGAATTTCGTATCACAATAGAATCAATAATTTGATATCTTTAATTTTTGGAATTTGCAACACAACTTATTGTTTTAATAAATCAACAACCTTTTTATACATTTCCTCAACTGTTTTTATCATTCATTTATTTTTCATCATTCTCAAGTTATTATTTTGTTTTGTAATTACTATATACTATTCACGTCAAATTGAACCTACAAATTTTCAATGAAAATACATATACAAATATAATAACAAATGGTTATTAATTTGTTTTGCAATTACTATTTATTACACAATACAACATTTCAACATGAATATTTTGTTTGTGTTTCTACTCCATAAAATAAAAACGTTGAGTGTATTGTAATATGTTTGTTTAAAAAAGAGAGGAATGCACCCAATCGGCTACAAGCCTTTCCCCACGTTGTATCTCTTCCTTCAAACCTTCAAAGCCTTAGAACCGAAGAGCCTCTGCTGAAACCAGTCGACTCCACTCCAGAGAACTTCCAAAAACACGAACCCTAGGGCTGGGGTCCTTTATATAGGCGTGTACATCCGAATTAGGTTTTCACATTAGAGGCGAACCGCGCCGCGGGTTCTTTCGAACCGCGTCGCACGTACAAATCCTACGCGATTCTAGATTCTTCCTAAAGCCGCGCCGCGGATTCCTCCGGGTCGCGACTCGGCGGAACGGGTCTTACAATTCTCCCCCACTTAACTGGATTTCGTCCCCGAAATCCGCGACTGTAAATAATTCTAGGTAATTTCTCCGCATTTCCTCCTCCGGTTCCCAAGTCCATTCGGCCTCTTTACGATGTTGCCACTGCACCTTAACTAATCCTATTGTTTTATTTCGTAACGTCTTTATTTTCCTTTCAATGATGGCAATTGGTCGCTCCACATAATTTAGGCGTTCGTCTAACTGAATATCCTCCAAATGAACTATTGTAGATTCCTCGGTAATGCACTTTCTGAGTTGTGAAACGTGGAACGTGTCGTGAATCTGACTAAGCAGCTCGGGCAGCTCCAACCGGTAAGCTACCTTACCTACTCGGGAGACAATTCGATATGGTCCAATGTACCTAGGACCAAGCTTTCCTCGCTTCCTAAAATGAATAACTCCCATCCAAGTTGACACCTTAAGAAGAACATAATCCCCAACTTGAAACTCGAGATCGGACCGTCGCCTATCCGCATAACTTTTATGTCGACTTTGAGCCGTCAACAATCTCTCCCGAACCTTCTGAATTAACTCAGTTGTCTTGAGCACTACCTCAGTACTACCCAATATCTGCTGGCCAACCTCGCCCCAGCAAATAGGTGTCCGGCATTTTCTTCCATATAACATTTCAAAGGGAGCCCTGCCAATGCTCGCGTGATAACTGTTATTATAGGAAAACTCAGGGAGATGGGAATCCCAACTCCCGCCAAAATCGATAACGCATGCCCTAAGCATATCTTCTAGCGTTTGAATCGTCCTTTCACTCTGCCCATCCGTTTGAGGATGATATGCTGTGCTGAAATGAAGGCGAGTGCCTAATTCCTCATGAAACTTCTTCCAAAACCTTGACGTAAATCGGACATCCCGATCGGATATCACCGAGACCGGTATACCATGCCGAGAGATAATCTCGTCTACATAGACCTTAGCCAATTCCTTTGTAGAGAAAGTCTCTTGGATGGGGAGGAAATGAGCACTTTTAGTCAACCTATCCACGATAACCCAAATAGTGTCCTTATGTCGAGGAGTCCTTGGCAACTTCGTGATGAAATCCATTGTGATATGCTCCCATTTCCATTCTGGGATCTCCAGAGGCTGCAATCTACCATGAGGCCGTTGGTGCTCGGCCTTGACCCTACGACAAGTCATGCATCTTTCGACAAACCAAGCTACTTCCCTCTTCATGCCTGGCCATCAATAATATTCGTGCAGATCTCTATACATTTTAGTTGCTCCAGGGTGGATAGAGAACTTCGATTTATGTGCCTCCTCCAATAGGGTTTGACGAACCCCGCCCAGCTTCGGTACCCAAATTCTCTCATGGCAAGTTAACAAAACTCTACTATCTTTGACCATAGCTGCCAACTGACCCACAATTCTTTCACCTTTTTGATTTTCGCTCTTGATTGCTTCCACCTGAGCCTTCCTTATCAGCTCAAATAGCGGTGTCACAATTGTCATCCTTAGACAAACGCCCCGAAGGGGTGTACCTGAAGTCTTACGGCTTAACGCATCCGCTACCACATTGGCCTTTCCAGTGTGATAGTGTATCTCACAATCATAGTCCTTCAATACATCTAACCATCTCCTCTGTCTCATATTGAGATTGGCCTGATCCATCAGATACTTCAAACTCTTGTGGTCGGTATAGATGGTACACTTTACTCCATACAAGTAGTGTCTCCAAAACTTGAGAGTGAAGACCACCGCTCCCAATTCCAAATCATGAGTAGGATAGTTAGCCTCATGGGGCTTCAACTGTCGCGAGGCGTAAGCAATCACCCTGCCTCGTTGCATCAAGGTTAAAACTGGATAGATGCATTGCAATAAACTACCATATCCTCCATGCCTTCAGGCAAGGTTAAAAATGGAGCTTCACACAATTTCCGCCGCAAAGTCTCAAAAGACTGCTGCTGCTCCTCACCCCACCGAAAAGCAGCGTTTTTCTTAGTTAGCCGAGTCAAAGGTACTGCAACCTTTGAGAAGTCTTGGATGAAATGACGATAATAACCAGCCAGACCCAAGAAACTTCAAATCTCTGAAGGAGTCTTCGGAACCTCCCACCGCATCACGGCCTCCACCTTAGCAGGGTCTACCATGATTCCTTGCTCGTTGACGATGTGACCTAAAAACTGGACCTCCCGCAGCCAAAAGTCCCACTTGGATAATTTTGCATAAAGCTTCTCCTTCCTTAAGGTCTCCAATACTTCCCTTAAATGCTGTTCGTGTTGCTCCCTGCTCCGAGAATAAACTAAGATATCGTCAATGAAAACTATAACCGACCGATCCAACATCGGTCGACACACCCGATTCATTAAGTCCATAAAAGCTGCAGGGGCATTGGTCAGTCCAAACGGCATCACTACAAACTCGAAGTGGCCGTACCTCGTCCGAAAAGCCGTTTTCGAGATGTCTTCCTCCCGAACTCGCATTTGATGGTATCCTGACCGCAAATCAATTTTTGAAAACCACGACGCACCCTGCAGTTGATCGAATAAGTCGTCGATGCGAGGTAATGGATATCGATTCTTCACCGTAAGCTTGTTCAGCTCACGATAATCTATGCACATCCTATTGGAACCATCCTTCTTCTTAACAAATAAAATAGGCGCTCCCCACGGTGAGCAACTGGGTCGAATAAATCCCTTATCCAGTAACTCCCGAAGTTGAATAGACAACTCCAGCATCTCTGGAGGCGCAAGAAGATAGGGTGCTTTAGCTATTGGAGCTGCACCGGGAGTTAAGTCGATCTTAAATTCTACCTGTCTCTCTGGCGGTACGCCAGGCAGGTCCTCGGGAAAAACATCAGGAAAATCCCGAACCACCGGTATAGCACCTGCTTTCTGCTGTGGCTTCTTTTCTCGCACGTCTAAAACATAAGCCACAAATCCCGAACCTCCATGTTGAAAATGTCTGCGTGCCCTAGCAGCTGAACAGAAAACTGCACCTCGATTCTTTCTCTCGCCCTGCACAACCAGCTCTCCCCCACTTGGGGTTTGAATCCACACTCGTTTGTTCTTACAATCAATCCATTATTCATGCTGAGCCAACCAATCCATACCGATGATGACTCGAGAGTCACTCAACGGTATAGGGATGAGATCGATCGGAAACTTTATTCCTTGAATCACTACTTCACATCCCCGATAAACACTAGTCACTTGCACGGTTTTATCATCCGCAATTTCTACTTCTAACGGCCGATGAAGAGTTCCTAAAGCAATACCGAAACCCTTTCCCAACATGGCAGACACAAAAGAATGACTAGCACCCGAATCAAACAGTACAAAAGGTAGGCGTAGAGTTGACTAAGAAAGTTCCTAATCAAAACATAATAGACACATTAAGAACACACACCACAAACACGAGGCAAGTAAAGAAAGAGTACCCGTGACGACGTCGGGCGCATCCTGGGCCTCCTCAGTGGTCATGACGAATGCTCGACCCTTGGTCTTAGGGGCTTCCCCTTTCCCCTGCCTACCATCGGTAATCCGGAGTGTAGTGGGTGCTGGATTCTGAACCACTCCCTGAGTCAGACGGGGACACTGGGCCTTGAAATGGCCTACCTGATTACAATTAAAACAAATCTTGACCTCTTGCCGACAATCTTGAGCATAGTGACCCTCCTTTCCACACTTATGGCATATTAACACCCAGCAACGCCCCTCATGATTCCTTCCACATTTACCACACTTACCATGGCTCTTTTTCCCTTGCTTTCCCTGATCTGCCCCTCGAAATTTCTTTGACGCCTGCTGAGTCTGAGTAGGCGTCGGACGCTTCTGCCTTTGTTGGGTTTCCAATTCCAACTCTCGGGCTCGAGCGGCCGCTATCATATCAGTAAGAGTTTGGTGCCTAGCAGCAGACACAAATTCCCGAATGTCTGTGCGAAGCATCGCCAAATATCGAGTCATCCTCATACGCTCGATTGCCGCAAACTCTGGACAGAAGAGGGCTCGCTCATTAAACTTTTTGGTGATCTCCGTCACCGTTTCAGTAGTCTGGGTCAGATTCAGGTATTCCTGCGCCAGGCGCTCCATTTCCACCTGTGGAACATACTCAAGTTTGAACTGTTCCTTGAATTGCGGCCACGTAATAGCATCCAACTGAGCAGGAGTGAGATCTTTCGTTCGTATCTCCCACCAATCCTTCGCACCCTCTCTCAAAAGATTCGCCACAAACGTTACCTTGGAGTTCTCAGGACAGGAACATGTGCGGAAAGCACCCTCCACCGCGGAAATCCACCGCATGCTAACAATCGGATCCCTGCCCCCATCGAACAACGGAGGCGAACAAGCCGAAAAGTCCTTATAGTTTGCATCCCTGGCCCTTGACAAGCCCTGAGTAGCCAGTCGCTCCTCGAGCATTGCCCATAGCTCAGCTTTAATAGTACCAAAGAACTGAGGTATCGCAGCCAACACTTCTCGCGAGACCTCCTCCGCTATCAGGTTACCGAGATTTTCATCAGTCGGTCCTCCCCCACTCGAGGCACCCGTATTTGGTCCACCATTACTTCGAGTGATTGCTATTCTGAAATGTGCAATAATTTAATATCAATACCCAGGTCACTCCTATCTACCCAACTACTTGACCTTCTAGGACTTTGGTTTACTACTCTTGACTCGAGCATGAATCCTGTGCTTTTGGTAGTACTGGCCTGGTACTACCTTCCACACCTATTCGTCCTCGTTCCAAGTTCATCAACCATCCTCCTAAAATGACACACATACACCAAAACCACTTCCTTATGACTCATGTGGTCATGCACCGTGGTGCCTAATCTTTTGATCTAACTCTCCATCTCACACGTGCCTAAGAGAATTACTGCTAATGTCGTCGAGTCGCCTCACGGACGCACAGCCGTACACAATCAGGAATAAGATAGACGTTTGAATAACTGATCTACCCTAAAGTCGCAACCAAACAAGGAACAGCCAGTAAGGCCAGACCAACAATTATTAGGCTATCTTACCCTAATTGTATATAACCTACCAGCATTCACTAAGCAACCTAACGACAGTAGCATAAAATTCTAAAGCAGCATGTAAGGCACAAAACAGTCTACAGAGTATATTATCCAGACTATTTATATCCTAGAACAATGCATTTGATCACATAACACAAACTTGGCATGGGTAATTGGGAATCACAAAACTTACTTGAGCTCGGCTGACGGCTCGCATCGCATCTTCTCTTACTTTAAATTAACTTTCCAAAAACATTTTCTTAACCAAAATCGCTCAGTCCTAAGTTTGAGTTTGGATTCCCAATACAGTTCATCCAAATCCCTCAAACCAAGGCTCTGATACCAATTTGTAACGCCCCAATTTCAAAAAATTTAAAAATCATTTATTACCAAGGTTCCAATAAAATATTTATTCCAAAAACATAAAACTGTTCAACATATTACTTAAACCAACAGCGGAAACATTTGAAAATACTAATATAGTTCAGTGACATAAATCTCTTGTATGCGACGCGCTACCGTCAAGCCTTGCCCTTCCCTTTGTCATTTGAATTACCTGAAATGTTATAAAATCAACAGGTAAGCTTAAATCTTAGTGAGTCCACAAGTTACCATACATGCCCACACATTAAATAACCCGTCCTCGAGAATGACCCGACCCTACCCGCCATACAACAGCTACGGGCGTCCATCATACAACAGCTATGGACACGGGAAGGTTCTACCCATCATACAACAGCTATGGGTTCCCGGTTATGGCCCAGCCTATCATACAACAGCTATGGGACAAGGCAATAGTCCAGCTCGCCATACAACAGCTACGAGGGGACATGCATCAGTACTGAGCCCAACAACAAATAACCACAGATATAGAGCAAATCATATAACTGTAAATAACACACAAGATGCCTAACATGCAACATCATATAGTAAGGTGAGGATACTCACCTGATTTGAAACCGCACAGATATACTTTAATATCTCCACTAGCTTGTCCACACACCTATATCCCACATATATAACATATCAAGCACTGACTAAACTTCTATAGACTTGCCTAAAGGTCAGACCCCACGTTAGGTAACCAACACTGGTCAAACTAAGCTTTTGGGTCAAACAGCCGCTCGCCGCGGCGTGGCTTCTCACCCTCCGCGTCGTGGCTATCTCAACATGGTTACGGGGCTTAGCCGAACCCGCGTCGCTGACATAGCCTGTCCGCGCCGCGGACTCGTATTAATCCAAGGTCTTATAAGCCCTAAATCAGTTCAGTCATCGACTAGGGTTTCACTCCATACTCTTCCTGGGTTCAGAAACTACCCTAAGATCACTTCCCTATGGACATGTAAGTCCATGCATGTCCTTGGACCAAACCCTAAGTGTTACAAGTCATCTAAGACTACTAATCAGGGGATAACACCATAAAGACGGGATAAAATGAAATATCAGAAGGTAGATCCTCTTACCTTGTTCCTGGGAAACAGAGGAATGCACCCGATCGGCTACAAGCCTTTCCCCACGTTATATCTCTTCCTTCAAACCTTCAAAGCCTTAGAACCGAAGAGCCTCTGCTGAAACCAGTCGACTCCACTCTAGACAACTTCCAAAAACACGAACCCTAGGGCTGGGGTCCTTTATATAGGAGTGTACATCCGAATTAGGGTTTTCACATTAGAGGCGCACCGCGCCGCGGGTTCTTTCGAACCGCGTCGCGCGTACAAATCTTACGCGATTCTAGATTCTTCCTAAAGCCGCGCCGCGGATTCCTTCGGGCCGCGACTTGGCGGAACGGGTCTTACACTTAACACATCAATTAACAATGACATTAAATAATATAAGTTGAAAAGTCTTAGAGGTTTCAAATGAATACGGTTGAAGATATATAACTTATCTTGAACCACATTCATTTTGATGAAAACTATTATAAGAGTTATATATATATATATATATATATATATATATATATATATATATATATATATATATATATATATATATATATATATATATATATATATATATATATATATATATATATATATATATATATATAGGGGAGGGTTCAATTGAGAATGAAAATAATGTTGAGAACGTGAGAATGAATCTGGGCCACTAATTGCGCCAGCGCTGACGCGCGCCGCTCCACGACGACGAGCTGGGTTTTTTTTTCGTATATGATTTATTCATATATGAATGGGTATATTCATATATGATTATACATATAATCATATATGAATAATCATATATGATTATATGAATATTCATATAATCATATATGAATAAACATATATAAATACACATATATGTTTTGGTGGTCGGAATGGTGGTAGAGGGTGGCGATGATGATGGTGATGGCGATAGAGGGTGGCGATGATGGTGGCGACGGTGTTCGTGGGGTGGTGGTGTTGGTGGAGGTGGGTGGTGACGAAGGTGGTGGTGGCGGCGGCGGTGATGGAGGTGGTAGTGGTGGCGGTGGGTGGTGGTAGCGATGGTGGATGTGGTGGTAGCGGCGGTGGTGGGGGAGGTGGCGGCGTTGGCAGTAGTGGTGGTGGTGGTTGGTGGCGGTGGCGTTGGGGGAGGTGGCGGCGGCGACGGTGGTGGCAGAGATGGCGGCAGCAGCGGTGGTGGTGGCGGCGACGATGGTGGTGGTGGTAACGAAGGTGGTGAAGGTGGAAGTGGTGGTGAAAATCATATGTGAATAATAATATATATATCTCGTCGTTAGAGCGTCAACGCTCCGACGGCGCCAAAGCATTAGTGCAGCAAGAAAAAAATATGTGGTTGAGATTCATTCTCGCATTTCAACATAATTTTCATTCTCAATGGAACCTACTTATATATATATATATATATATATATATATATATATATATATATATATATATATATATATATATATATATATATATATATATATATATATATATATATATATATATATATATATATATATATATATATATATAGGGCTTGGATCAAATATATCCATACAAGTATTGTGTAACCTTGAAACTCAATCTGGACCACTCATTTAAAATACATTCTTTTAAGAATGTACAAAATTTAGTTTATTCTTTTAAGAATGGTAAGAACTCATTATGTCAAAAACTTATTCTGTTAAGAATGTGTTTTTTTCATTGTTACGAGAATGAAATCCGATGGCCAGGATTTGGTTACAAGGTAACACAATAATTGTCATTCTTATTATTAGCTAACCCTAATATATATATATATATATATATATATATATATATATATATATATATATATATATATATATATATATATATATATATATATATATATATATATATATATATATATATATATATATATATATATATATATATATATATATATATATATATATAGACACACACACATACTCGCACACTACGACGGGAGGTAAATAACTACTTTCTATAGATGATTTCCGGGAAATTATTGTTTTTTGGGGATTGTTTTAATATATAAATAAAAGTACCTTATTGTTTGAGTTTAAAAGAAACGTATGTTTTGTTAAAAATTATGTTTATCAATAAAAATTATTGTTTAAAAACACATCTATGTCTGGGGTTTAGCGTTTAGAATTAAGAGTTAGGATTAGTGTTTAGGATTTATGAGTTTTCGTTTTGGGTTTAGGATTAGTGTTTAGGGTTTAGACAAACATATCAATTTTTAGGTTAACCGAATTGGTTTTTGGACCTTTTCAAGTTTTGTTAACCAATCCGGTAAAATCTTCAGTTTTCCGGTTCGTTAATTCATGTTTTTTTTTTTGTCATGAACGGTTAATCAAAAATTTATTTGTTATTTTATAATAATATGCTTATGTTTTGATTATTATTTACCGGGAGTTACCATTTTTCATTTAACAATAACCATTTTCAATTAAATAATTAAGGCATCTTCAATTTGATATTGGGTAGTACTAAAAACCGATTTTAGAGGATTTAAACTACATTGTTTTCCATGTTTGATTAAATCTTATCCTATAATTTTAATCAAATTTATTTAATAGTTTTATGGTTTAGAGTTATATATATATATATATATATATATATATATATATATATATATATATATATATATATATATATATATATATATATATATATATATATATATATATATATACTCTTAATAAAGCAAACAATTTTTGACAAGTGTCAACTTCTTAAGTTATTAATATGCCACGTGTTAGTTTTTGGTGGGATGTTGATTTGTTTTCCCGCTCAAACTAAAAACCCATCGGAAATCCCATCCTTCTTTTCCTCCGAAAGAATCGCTTAAATCATGCTTTTCAAATTGAAGCCAAAATATCGGCAACTAAATCAGGGATTTTGTGCAACCGAATCGATGACATTTTGAAGAGCCAAAAGAATCACCAATATTCAGTCCAGCAACAAAAATCGAAACCTGCATTTTGAAATCGTAGTCGGTGCTGATATTCATCTTCTCTCCTCATCCGCCTAGATCTAAGGTAAGAACAAAACGAATTTCAGCACTCTCATCTATATTTTGTTCTCTATATCTTTGTAGGTTAATATTTCGGCTTCTCATCAACGTGGACTCGCACGCCTCAAGGAAGTGAACAAGAAACAACTTTTCTTTTGTTCTCGAAAACAAGAAACAACTTCTTTGAATCCGTCTGTTCTTGAGAGTTGAGACAGAAAAATCGCTTTGATTTCACCACTATCTCTCAGTTTCTCGCATTTCGATTGTAACGCTGTAAGCTTTCATCTATTTTCTTTACTTTTTAAAGACTTCAAGCATTAAAGTTTATGCTCTCTATGCTAGCTCTGTACTTGATTCAAGTTTCTAATTGAATAATTTATAATCAGTTAATTCAAATTGGTACCCTTGTAATTGAATATCTGATAATCAAATACTTAGACTTTTTAGGGCTTGGTAATTGGTATACATGTTTTGAATTTTTCTGTGTAACCGTGGTGTAATTATATTGTGTGTAACCAGGGATATGAACTTTTTTCTAGGGCTTCAACTCTTAGTTACATTGTGTTACTGTGGATTGATTACTTAATGGTTAATTGGTTATCGATCAAGTTCAAGCTTGTGATATGGTGAAACTCTAAAAGAAGAGAACTATTTTCGTTAGAGAAGTTGCAGGCCTAAATGTTAATGCAGCAGGTACAATGACCAGAAACTTCTAAATGGTGTATGACTTATAGCAATAAACCTTGGCAAGCCATCCAAAAATAGTAATGATTTTTGTTGAACAACCCATCGTCAATAACAATGAAGTTAACGAAATCCCCCACCAATATTAGGAAATTCATGTGTTTTTTTTCTTTCAACTTCATTTTAAGGCATTATCGTTGCATATGGTTCTTTACAGTATATTCTTCTTTTCTTATTTTGCTCAACTTAGTCATATATGAATTTAAGTCATATGATAGCATAAATAGCTAAGAGACACATAACAAGGAACTGGAATGAGAATAGATTATACAAAGGAATGAGAATAATTCAAATCTGTGAGAATTGTTGGCTTATATCAAGGAAAAAAACAAGTAATTGAAGTAAACCAATATGAATGAAATCATAAACCTAGAAGGTATGGTCATATTGGCCTTTATAGGGTTATGGGTTAATGTCACTTTTTGACTTGCAAAATTTGGACGGATGTTATGAATGAGGGGTATTTTCGGAAA
Source organism: Cichorium intybus (assembly GCA_023525715.1). Taxonomy (NCBI): domain Eukaryota; kingdom Viridiplantae; phylum Streptophyta; class Magnoliopsida; order Asterales; family Asteraceae; genus Cichorium; species Cichorium intybus. Next base: position 50,926,614 of record CM042016.1, on the reverse strand, counting down.
AAGAAAAAAAGTATAAAAAGAATGATGAGTTTTAAAAACAGAATATGAAGGGATGCCACTTTTAAAAGCATATGCTATGTTGTACCTAAAACATTGGGGCTGAAATTTAATAAGTTATAAAAGCAGGATGTAAGTATGTGTGTGTATGATGTGTGTGATGTGTTTGATGTATGTGTGATGTTAGTACGTTGCTTTTATAGTTAAAAAAGGAAAGTATATTGCTCTTATTACTTAAGAAATAAATGTAACTAAGTTGATGTTATGAGTGAATGCAAGAAACGGAACTGTAAGTTTATGTTTCATACTTTTATATTACCTAATACGTGATTGATGAAATATTCTCCTATTTCTTGCTGCAGGTTAAACGTACATAGCTATTTCATGCGGTTAATTATCTTGAAAAGCTGGACATGCCAACTAATTACATGGATTCGTTTTCTAAAATTATAAAACTAAGTTTACCTTGGGATTTGGATATTGTTGATGTTTCTGTGGTGTAATATTGGAAATGCACTATATATCTTGCATATAATAACATTGCCAAAATATACACTTTAATATGATTATGAATTTTGAAGTTTGTCAGATCTGCCCTTGGCATTTGGTTGTTTAAATTAAAATATGATCTACCCTATCCAATTAACCAAACTAAAAGTAAAAGTGAACACCCCTAACTAAAAGGGTTAAAAAGGTTTGTTTAATCTAAAAACAGTTTGTTTAATCTAAAAAGTTAAACTAAATCTACGGAAGTTAAAAGAAACCAATCATCTAGAAGCCATAAAATTTTGAGGGTTGACAACCCGTGATTATCACGGGCTTATAACCTAGTATATATATATATATATATATATATATATATATATATATATATATATATATATATATATATATATATATATATATATATATATATATATATAATCAAACTTTTCTTACATCATTAATATACTTGTGCATTTTTAATATAATAGTTATAATACATTGAGAGTATTATATTCGTTCTTTCTTGTGATGATGTATTTATAAAAAAAACAAAGTCACAATGATTATAACATTTAAAAACAATACGAGTGTTTTTAATATATTTAATAGTTTTGAAAAAAACATTATAAGGAAATGAGGATTCTACATACAAGGTTTTTTTTTTAAGATTAGAGGAGGTTTATAATCACCTTTTTGTAATCGATGAGGTTTTATGAAACATTTTTTTTAATAATCAAACAAAATATAATTTTGGACATTAATGAAAATAAATAAATAATGCAACAAAATTTCAATAAATAAAATGAATCGTTAATAGTTAAATTACAATATTAGATATCATAAAAGAACAAAACGTTAAGAAAAAATGGCGTACAATGACGTCTATATTCACACTTATAAAGAAGATAGAAATTCGTATGTGATGTGTCAGACATTTGCTTGCATTATATTTTGAAATGCAATATTACAATAACGGTCCATTATTTTTTTAATTGTTATTCATACATTGCCTTCTACTTTCATTTGATTTATTTTCAACATCTGCTAACTATTAAACAACTTAACACCTATATTAATAACTTAAACTTTTCTAACATTTATTAATTTTATTTGAAAATATATCTATGCCTATTGGTTTTTGAACACTTGCATTTATTTACTTTTAACATTATATATATATATATATATATATATATATATATATATATATATATATATATATATATATATATATATATATATATATATATATATATATATATATATATATATATATATATATATATGTTATAGTTTAATTGATGGTTTATAAAAAGATTGGAAGTATAATGAAATATCTAATTAATGTAAAGGGAGGTATGTAAATTTTATTGAAAATGAAACATTCACTTATTTCATTGATACTCTCGTGATTACTTTCTATATCACTTGAATGGCTCACCGCATTGTTCGATTAATAGAGACTACCAAATAAAATATAACGCCCCAAAATTTGTCCCCCTTTTTTTTTAAAACACATTAATTTCAAAAGCACAATAGCTAGTGTAATATTTTATAAACCTCGTTATTGAAAAATCTCATATTTCGAAAACCATGTTTCTGTATAAAACAGATTCTCAAGCTTTAAAAACTTTTATCATGACTTCGTGTCATGTCTTAAAAATTTGGCCCCAACATAACTATTTAGTTGTAACAATGTTTATACAAATTCAGGGGTTACAACTTCATATCATACAAGACCATAGAAAGCAAGTTAGGATAACAAACCGTTACATGAGCCAGAATTCGCTCCATCTAAAGTCTCAATATCCTCGAGTCATCTACCTGCTTCTATCTCTCGTGTCTAGCACCTGAGATACATGGCATAAAATATAATACGTAAGACAAAAATGTCTCGTGAGCTACATGGGTTTGGACACAAAATAATTAAAAACATAATATATATTGTTCCCAAAGCCCTTATTCCAGACTTAAGACTAAGACGAGTCTTCTTAGTCTAAGTTTTACTTGATTTTATAAGACTAAGACGAGTTGTCTTAGTCTAGAAATTTTCAGTTTTTCTCTTTATTTATTTATTTATTTCTTTTGACTTTGCAGGGGCATAACTTAACATATATCATTTCCAAAACCATTGTATTCAAATCATTTCATAACACTGGATTTTAAAATCATTATAACTTAAATGTATCATCGTTTTGCTTTTAAAAACCTTTCATAAGAATTTTGTCATCATAAAACTTTCATTACTTAAACTTGACTAGTGTTCAAACCTTTATGAACAGTTTTCATATAATGACACTAGATGTCAAAACGTTTCATACGTCAATAAAAATACTTTTCTTTCAAATTCTTTTTAACCATCAAGTAATAAAGCTTGTAAAGCAATGCTTTTCTTTTTCTTTCTTTTAGTTTGAATGGCATTTGAACATGATAGTATTTTTATACTTAAGGCCTTAATCACTATTGGTGATACCCCAAGTCTGGACTGAGATGGTGAGAACATAATCAAACCATCTCAGCGTCATATCACATGCTTTGACTGGTATCTCAACATGCATGCTTTTTATACTTAGGGCATTAACCCCAAGTCTGGACTAGGATGGAAAGAACATAATCAGTCCACCCTAGCGTCATATAGTCTTAGGAAATCTACTTCGCGAAGGGGTTGGTACCACCCCAATAGACAACTAAACATATATCATGTGTCTAATCATTCTTGACTACTACTAGTCATTATCTAATTCTATTCTAATGGTTAAGTATGACTCTTAAAGCATAATAACCATTTTGGACAATTTTACCCTTTTTGTCCCATTTTGACAACTTAGTCCAAAATTCATGTAAACTCTTGTTTAAGTCATTGTTATATAACCCAACAATGTACCAATAGTCTTTAAAACATGTATAAAGCTTCATGGAACCTTTTTAGCCATTTTTCATTTCGACCATTTTTTTTTACCGTTTCCTCATTTAGGCATTTTACTTTGCCTAAATGTGTTTTCTTGGGTTTTAACATATAATTTTTGTAACTTTCTTATCTTAACATGTTTATTAAGCAATCTAAATGCTTAGATGTCAAAACATCTCTCGTTTCACTCTTTTGTTCTATTTTTGGCAATTTTTGCCGCTAAAGATTATAAAAATGAAAATTATTTTTAAACATCACACTTTTACATATTTTGTTGCCAAAACCACCCAACAACACATAAATGTTGATATAAATTCATTCCATGCCCTCACGAGCTTGTATTTGCTTAAACGATAACTTTTTAGTCTAACCGTTTCCGATTAAGTCATTTTTAGGCTTAACAAAAAACTTAACTTTTCTTGAATCAATCCTTTAACTTCCTTTTAATATAGTATAATAACATGACAATGAATCATGTTGTCCAAGTCTTGGGATTAATTCTTAAGCTTTTAGTTCTTAGGCCTAAAACGACCATTTTATTAAAAATAGTCTAATTATAGTCTTTTTATGACTAAATGGTATTTTACATGATGTTTAACCAATTGCTTGGCTTTCCAATTCAATGTTACCATATTAGAGTATAAGCATGTCCCATGAATCATACTTTAAGTAGTTTCTTGATCACAAACATAACTTTTCATTCTTGTCCCATTTAGACTTTATAAAAGTCAAATTTGCTCATCTTTTTGTCATTTGATTATCACCAAGCTAACAAGCTTCAATTTCTTGATTCTTTGGTGTTTCTAACTTATTACATATAGTATATCATATATCCAAACTTAATTTCCCATATGACAAGGCAATTCCAAGAAATTTGATTTTTAGTTCACTATTTGACTTTGACAGAAAAGTCAAAGCTGTCAAATTTCTCAAGTACTAGTTTTCACAATTTTAGTCATATTATGATTCCAACATGATAATTAGATATAACTCATTGTCTTAAACAACTTTCTAACATGTAATTACAAGTTTCAATTTGTATAACATCCATATATACACTCGAATCTCTTTTCGTTTTACAACTTCATAATAATTGATTTAACATCCATATTTTTGTCCCATGACAATTTCTTGACAAACTTGAACATAAGGTTGTATGTAAGACCCGTTCCGCCGAGTCGCGGCCCAGAGGAATCCGCGGCGCGGCTTTAGGAAGAATCTAGAATCGCGAAGGATTTGTACGCGCGGCGCGGATCTAAAGATCCCGCGACGCGGTGCGCATCTAAAGTGAAAAACCCTAATTCGGATTTAAATGCCTAAATAAAGGGACCCAGCCCTAGGGTTCGTGTTTTTGAGGAGTTTCTAGAGTAGAGGTGTCTGGTTTCGGCAGATACTCTTTGGTCTCGAGGCTTTGAAGGTTTTGGGAGATTAGAAGAAGGAGATCCAACGCGGGAGAAGGTTTAGAACGGGTCGTGGGCATCACTCCGTCCTTCAGAAGTAAGGTAAGAAGATTTACTCTTCTGACTTTCCTTTTTATCCCGTCATATGGTGTTACCAGTTGGTTTGTAGCTTTAGACGATTTGTAGCACCTAGGGTTTGAACCAAGGACATGCATGGACTTGCATGTCCATAAGGAAGTGACCTTAGGGTAGTTTCTGATCCCAGGAAGGGTGTAGAAAGGAACCCTAGCCGATTAATGTACTGTTAATCGCTGAAAAACATTTTAGAATGTTACGAGCCGCGACGTGGACTGGCTATGTCAGCGGCAAGGACTCGGCTGAAACCCCGTAATTGTGCAATAGTAGCCGCGGCGCGTAGGGCGAGGAGCCACGCCGCGGCGAGCGACTGTTTGACCAGGAATTTAGTTTTGACCACGGTTTGATGGCAAATAGTGAGTCTAACCTTTAGACAGGTCTGTAAGAGCCTAGTCAGTAATTGATATGTTGTATGTATGTGAGATTTAGGTGTGTGGACGAGCTAAGTGGGGATATTAGAGAATATCTGTGCGGTTTCGAATCAGGTGAGTATCCTCACCTTACTATATGATGTTGCATGTTAGGCATCTTATGTGTTATTTACAGTTATATGATTTGCTCTATATCTGTGGTTATTTGTGGTTGGGCTCAGTACTGATGTGTGTCCCCTCGTAGCTGTTGTATGGCGAGTTGGACTATTGCCTTGTCCCATAGCTGTTGTATGATGGGCTGGGCCATAACCGGGAACCCATAGCTGTTGTATGATGGGTAGAACCTTCCCGTGTCCATAGCTGTTGTATGATGGACGCCCGTAGCTGTTGTATGGCGGGTAGGGTCGGGTCGTTCTCGAGGACGGGTTGTTTAATGTGTGGGCATGTATGGTAATTTGTGGACTCACTAAGCTTTAAGCTTACCCGTTGATTTTATAACATTTGAGGTATTTCAAATGATAAAGGGAAGGGCAAGGCGTGATGGCGGTGCATCGCATACAAAAAGATTTATTTTAATGAATTATGTTATGATTTTCAATTGTTTCCGCTGTTGGTTTAATAAATAGGTCGAACAGATTTACTTTTGGAATAAATATTTTATTGGAACCTTAATAATAAACGAATTTCAGAAATTTTAAAATTGGGGCGTTACATTGTAACTCTTTTAGCATAAGATTCAACCAATAATCATACCAACAATTTTCTAGGTGCTTTTGAACTCATCAAAAACATATATTACAAATTATTTCAAATTTCCAACATGCATCTCGATATCTAGCCAATTTCATGTTCTAAGGATCTAGGTTTTAGAGGAATTTGGGTTTACCTTCAAAATTCTACACTTATTCTGAAATCAGGAGGTTTGGATAACTTTTCTGCACCAATCGAACCTTCACATCCTCTTCTCCGCCACCCACAGCTGTTTCTCGTCGCACACCACCACTATCGCCAACGGTAGCGCGATTTTCGATCTCATATTCGCGTTTTCTGATGGTGACAACTCCACAGCAACAAGTTGCCTTCTTTCTCGATTCTAATATCTCTATAACACGGCTAAATCTCCTGGTCTTGCTTCCATTACTACTCGATTTCTCCTTCTCCCTGATAGATCTCTCGTTGCCTCTCTTTTTCCCGTATCAGGAAACACGCACACACACAGTCGGAGTTTGTGTGTGTGTTCGCGATTTGCTTCTCCCTTTGTGACTGATTTTTCTCACCCTCGATCTCTTTATTGTTTGATCTTTCTCCTGCCTCTCCGATTGCAAACCAGGATGACGCACGCACACAATATCGAGGTGTATATGCGTGTTTGTGTTCTCGAGATCCTCTAGATCTAATTTCAATTTCTTTTTTTTAATCCAAATGGTTTTACGCACACAGAAATTCACAAAATCGGGTATTGGTCTGGACTTGGGTCAGATTTGGGTAAAAATTCCGAAAATGCCCTTAGGTCTATGCCTTAGAAACTATTTCAGCACTTTGCTGATTATTTTTCATGACCTTTACCTAGCCATAACTTGCTCATATCATATCCGAATTTTACAAGTCTTATACCTTTAGAAAGGTTGGAATGCACTTTACAACTTTCCCCTATTGACTTGAGTCCAGTTCTTTCTAGAATTTTCGTTACAGGCCCTTGAACATGGCCGTTTGGTCGTTTTTATCACTTTTGGGTCATTTTAATTCCATCATAACTCCTTCGTTACAACTCCAAATGACCCAATCTTTATCCTATATTCTTGTTACATCAAATATTACAAAAGTCTCCTTGATGACTTTCTCTCAATTCCATATAGATTTTTAGATATTAACTTTTGAAGATTTACAAATATTTTCATCACTTTTAGTCCTTTATTTCCCAATTTGCCCTCGTTTCAGCAAGACCAATTTCTAAACGAACTCATATCTCATAATGACTTAATAAAAGGTCTTAATCCATACTTTTCCATATTTCTTTTGCCTCTTTGACCTTTTTCGTCTATCCATAACACGTTTAAGTGTCAAATTACATCTTATACGCATAAATAAATTTTCGGTTGTCACAATTATCTACCCCTTAAACAGATTCCGTCCTTGGAATCACTAATATGATAATGGGCTTTACTTACAACTTCATAGTCCCACATAAATTAGTACTTCTCATTAAGTCCTTAACTAGGGTTTTACTACTAGTCCTTATTGCTTTGTGAAGTACTTTAGGTGTTATTTCCTTTTATAACACTAAATTTTCATTTCTAGTGCTTCCTTTACTTAACTCAATATCACCAAGATGTATTCCCATTAAAGACCTTGACAACTTCTTACTTTATATGTCATAGCAAGTTTAACTTTTCCCAAAAGTCAACTTGTACTCCATTCATGCCCTTCTTGCCACTTGCACCTGAAGTAGCATTCTACTTTGTCATTTCTACTTAGTCGTCATTCATTAGACTTTCATCTCAATGAGTCTTTTGTTCCTTCGAAGCATTTCATCATAAGTGACACTGACTACTAGATTAGTCCTGCCATGATATCAGTTCAACATAGTACACGTATCTCTTTTAGCTTTTATCATTCGCTCATCTAGTCCCTTTTACTAATTTCCAAATATCTTTGACAATTCCAATTGGTCGTTGTTTATCATGTATTAACACGATCGCGTTACTATAAATGATTAAAGAATCATCTATCTTCCTTTCGTTACATGCGTACGAGTAATTCAGTCACTACTAGTGACTTTTGCATTAATTCATACCTTTAAAATTCTTAATCACCTTTCATAACTTGAGGATTTGCAACTACCTGACTCGCAACCTCCACAAACAATCTTTCATCTTTCTAGATGCATCTACGATGATCGAGAACTTTACCTGGACATTTCAAGATTCTAAAGTCAACAATGGTCAACAGACAGTCCTTGATCACGGTCGAACCGATTGCCAAATGTGCAATACTCACGTGGCTTGTGCAACAATCTAATTCAATATTAGAATGCAATCCCTTACATCATCATCCCTTTGATGACAGACGTGCCTTAGTATCCCATTACGTCTTTCGTTAGCTCTTGATATTCTATTTCTTTCAATTCCTCAAGTCCTTAGACTTGAACTTGTACTACTCCATCCATATGATCGTTCATATGGCTAAGCACCTAGGGTCTTCCCATCTACCCCTTAAACAAAAATGAAGGGTATTTTTGTTTAAGGTTCAATTCTCTACATGAATCTTACATATTACTAATCTATTTCCCTTTGACAATTGTTACTTTCCACGATCTTATGATAACCTTTTGACATAAATAATATGTCAATTTCCATTAGTCCTTTATTAACTCCATGTGTGATGACATGAGACTACCATGTCACTTGAATCAGTTACCTTTCAAATCAAATGTCACCTTTGTGAAAATCACCTCATGATGAGGAAACACTGGCTTCCTTACAGTCCATGAAGTACTTTCCTAATTATCTTCCTTCATGTGCTAAACTTAGCACAACAATCATGATAATCTTACTTATCCAAAGATAATTCCAGTGTTCTTCTTTAAGTTGTGAATTAACAACTTATATCCCAAACTATTGTCATTAACCACTAAGTAGACATGGCACACTTTCAATATCTAGACGTGTTAATGTGACGACTTCATCTTAAATCTAGCTTCTGGCAATGAACAGTCCCTTAGGAACTATCAAGAAGCTCCAAGAATCATCACACATACACAACTATAACTAAGTATAGTCAAAGTGTCACTATCTTTCGAAGTCATATCGCGTCCAGCTAAGCGTTGTGCCCGCTCTTTTATTTAGCATCTTGACCGTAGAGAATCCTCCTAAACATCGTCTTACGCTCATTCCTGGCATCGAGTCTTCCACATAAGTGCATCGTGACACTCACGAACTCATCTTGCTAGCAATCCCACTGTGCGCCTCCTTGTTTTGTACTCTTACAATGACAATCAACTTACCGTCTCGTAATGATCCCCATATGATTGCGTCATGAAAAACAAAACATAATACTCCCGCCTTGCTTAAATCTTCAATCTTCTCAACCAAAACACTTTAAGCTTTCAAACCTTGACATTAAGCTTAAAACGTATGCCCTTTGTTACTCTTCCATTTTCATTTCTTTAATCATCTCGGGCACTTTGCTTGTCATATTTTTCCCGTCAAGTCATCATACTTATGACTTAACCATTTGCCCAGCCTTTAAATGCTTTCACTCGTGATACTCATTTGCGTTTGGAAGTCATAACTTCCCACTTTCTTGATTATCTTGCTATCTCCTATCTTTAGCTCGTATTATCATCTTGGGTTCCTTGCCTTGATTAGGCATCTTACATTCATCTTCTAACCAACATGCAAAATCTTAACTTTTACTAGTTATTCTTGAGGCCCATAGTAGTCCCTGAGTGGCACTCATGGTTGCTACCTTCAATCTTTCTTCTTTACTTATGTCATATAGCCATAGGGTTTGTCTCCAGAAAACAAAACCCAACTCTTTATCTACATTTCAAGCAAACTTCTTCATACTTCATATTATTCTGATAAGCATGCTTATAGTGCTAATCAATCTACGTAAGGCATAGTGGTTGCCATACATTTCCATTTAGGGTTTCCAACTACATAGATCGTGCCCATTATATTATCTTATATAACTTAAGTAAAACTTGATCTTATTACATATGTCATTCGAACTTTTAGTTCCTCTTTTCTACTTTCTACTTGTATCTCCTACCAGATTCCCATGATTCCTTCGTGACTCCACCAATCTCAAATACGTATCCTGTGATTATGATAATACGGGCCCATATTACCATAACCACCTATACACATTTGATTTTGGCATTACCACTAAGTCTCATGGTCCACTGTTTCAGGATAACATACTTCACAACAATATATTATATTGTTAACATGTATTTGGGAATCTTAATGCTTATAAGCATATACTTGCATAAGTGTAACAGTAATGAAAAATAAACACATAATTCCCTAACAGTCCAATACTACCTTAGACTCAACAGTCTCATCATTCTATAGGCATGTAACCTATCTTAAGTTCTTAGGTTAATCAACCAATCTTACGAAGCATCTTATCATAATCTTAGCTTTCTTGCTTACGGTCTTATCTTGAGTTCGTATTTTCACTTAAGCCTCACACAGTTTAAGCCTATGTTCGAGTCTCGACACCTAATTCGCTTAAACTATGGCTCTGATACCAACTTGTAACGCCCCAAAATTTGTCCCCCTTTTTTTTTAAAAACACATTAATTTCAAAAGCACAATAGCTAGTGTAATATTTTATAAAACTCGTTATTGAAAAATCTCATATTTCGAAAACCATGTTTCTGTATAAAATAGATTCTCAAGCTTTAAAAACTTTTATCATGACTTCGTGTCATGTCTTAAAAATTTGGTCCCAACATAACCATTTAGTTGTAACAATGTTTATACAAATTCGGGGGTTACAACTTCATATCATACAAGACCATAGAAAGCAAGTTAAGATAACAAACTGTTACATGAGCCAGAATTCGCTCCATCTAAAGTCTCAATATCCTCGAGTCCTCTACCTGCTTCTATCTCTCGTGTCTAGCACCTGAGATACATGGCATAAAATATAATACGTAAGACAAAAATGTCTCGTGAGCTACATGGGTTTGGACACAAAATAATTAAAAACATAATATATATTGTTCCCAAAGCCCTTATTCCAGACTTAAGACTAAGACGAGTCTTCTTAGTCTAAGTTTTACTTGATTTTATAAGACTAAGACGAGTTGTCTTAGTCTAGAAATTTCCAGCTTTTCTCTTTATTTATTTATTTATTTCTTTTGACTTTGTAGGGGCATAACTTAACATATATCATTTCCAAAACCATTGTATTCAAATCATTTCATAACACTGGATTTTAAAATCATTATAACTTAAATGTATCATCGTTTTGCTTTTAAAAACCTTTCATAAGAAGTTTGTCATCATAAAACTTTCATTACTTAAACTTGACTAGTGTTCAAACCTTTATGAACAGTTTTCATATAACGACACTAGATGTCAAAACCTTTCATACGTCAATAAAAATACTTTTCTTTCAAAGTCTTTTTAACCATCAAGTAATAAAGCTTGTAAAGCAATGCTTTTCTTTTTCTTTCTTTTAGTTTGACTGGCATTTGAACATGATAGTATTTTTATACTTAGGGCCTTAATCACTCTTGGTGATACCCCAAGTCTGGAATGAGATGGTGAGAACATAATCAAACCATCTCAGCGTCATATCACATGCTTTGACTGGTATCTCAACATGCATGCTTTTTATACTTAGGGCATTAACCCCAAGTCTGGACTAGGATGGAAAGAACATAATCAGTCCACCCTAGCGTCATATAGTCTTAGGAAATCTACTTCGCGAAGGGGTTGGTACCACCCCAGTAGACTCCTCTGGATTCCCTTGCGGGAACGTCATCCCCCGGGTACAAGAACATTTCCATTACTTCATATTGTTGTGCATTTCATATCATAATACCAGTCCATTATAAACACATTGAGGCTAGATACCTAAAACTTTCTTTCATAACAATATGGCTTATTGCCAAAACGTACTTTCAAATCATTGTGGCTTAATGCCAAAACTTGCTTTCAAATAGTTATAAGACTTTAAAAATCATGTCATAGGTAAATAAACTTGCATATCATTTCATACACGAAAATCACATAAACTATAAAAACAGTTTGCCATGTACCCCAAAGAGGGAAAAATGCCACATGTACTCACCTTAGTAGCTAGGTACGTCTAGCTACACTAATCCGCATAACTCTATCCTTTCATTGCTTCCAACCGTCCTTCAATCTCTATTAGTCTAATAGAAGATTAGAACATATTAGACAACTAAACATATATCATGTGTCTAATCATTCTTGACTACTACTAGTCATTATCTAATTCTATTCTAATGGTTAAGTATGACTCTTAAAGCATAATAACCATTTTGGACAATTTTACCCTTTTTGTCCCATTTTGACAACTTAGTCCAAAATTCATGTAAACTCTTGTTTAAGTCATTGTTATATAACCCAACAATGTACCAATAGTCTTTAAAACATGTATAAAGCTTCATGGAACCTTTTTAGCCATTTTTCATTTCGACCATTTTTTTTTACCGTTACCTCATTTAGGCATCTTACTTTGCCTAAATGTGTTTTCTTGGGTTTTAACATATAATTTTTGTAACTTTCTGATCTTAACATGTTTATTAAGCAATCTAAATGCTTAGATGTCAAAACATCTCTCGTTTCACTCTTTTGTTCTATTTTTGGCAATTTTTGCCGCTAAAGATTATAAAAATGAAAATTATTTTTAAACATCACACTTTTACATATTTTGTTGCCAAAACCACCCAACAACACATAAATGTTGATATAAATTCATTCCATGCCCTCACGAGCTTGTACACTTATTCTGAAATCAGGAGGTTTGGATAACTTTTCTGCACCAATCGAACCTTCACATCCTCTTCTCCGCCACCCACAACTGTTTCTCGTCGCACACCACTACTATCGTCGACGGTAGCGCGATTTTCGATCTCATATTCGCGTTTTCTGATGGTGACAACTCCACAGCAACAAGTTGCCTTCTTTCTCGATTCTAATATCTCTATAACACGACTGAATCTCCTGGTCTTGCTTTCATTACTGCTCGATTTCTACTTCTCCCTGATAGATCTCTCGTTGCCTCTCTTTTTCCCGTATCAGGAAACATGCACACACACAGTCGGAGTGTGTGTGTGTGTTCGCGATTTGCTTCTCCCTTTGTGACTGATTTTTCTCACCCTCGATCTCTCTATTGTTTGATCTTTCTCCTGCCTCTCCGATTGCAAACCAGGATGACGCACGCACACAATATCGAGGTGTATATGCGTGTTTGTGTTCTCGAGATCCTCTAGATCTAATTTCAATTTCTTTTTTTTAATCCAAATGGTTTTACGTACACAGAATTTCACAAAATCGGGTATTGGTCTGGACTTGGGTCAGATTTGGGTAAAAATTCTGAAAATGCCCTTAGGTCTATGCCTTAGAAACTATTTCAGCACTTTGCTGACTATTTTTCATGACCTTTACCTAGCCATAACTTGCTCATATCATATCCAAATTTTACAAGTCTTATACCTTTAGAAAGGTTGGAATGCACTTTACAACTTTCCCCTATTGACTTGAGTCCAGTTCTTTCTAGAATTGTCGTTACAGGCCCTTGAACATGGCCGTTTGGTCGTTTTTATCACTTTTGGGTCATTTTAATTCCATCATAACTCCTTCGTTACAACTCCAAATGACCCAAATCTTTTTCCTATATTCTTGTTACATCAAATATTACAAAAGTCTCCTTGATGACTTTCTCTCAATTCCATATAGATTTTTAGATATTAACTTTTGAAGATTTACAAATATTTTCATCACTTTTAGTCCTTTAGTTCCCAATTTGCCCTCGTTTTAGCAAGACCAATTTCTAAACGAACTCATATCTCATAATGACTTAATAAAAGGTCTTAATCCATCCTTTTCCATATTTCTTTTGCCTCTTTGACCTTTTTCATCTATCCATAACACGTTTAAGTGTCAAATTACATCTTATACGCATAAATAAATTTTCGGTTGTCACATAAAATGTTCAAATAATTCAACTGATTACACACACACACACACACACACACACACACATATATATATATATATATATATATATATATATATATATATATATATATATATATATATATATATATATATATATATATATATATATATATATATATAGGGAAATGTTAAAATGAGAACGATTAAAAGGTTGAGAACGCGAGAACCATTTTGGACCAATATGTCTAATTTATTAGAAAATCCCATATAATTATGTTTTTCCTATAATCATGGGATTAAATTATTCACTTTCCATGATTATATAGATTATGATTTTTGTTACCAAAAAATGAATTTAATATTTTTTGTTATTTTATTTTTATTAATAGATTTATATGATTTAATTCACAAAAGAGTAAAACATAATACAATTTTATAATTTTATTGGACTCATTTTTTAACTAAATTTTTATAGTGATGAAAAATAGAAATATAATTTACCGGAATATTTATTATTTAATAGAATATTTATAATCATATATGAATAAAACATATTTTTAATCATATATATGTATTCAGTTGTAATCATAAATGAATAAAACACGGTTTAAAGATTAAAATTACAATACAATTCTAATCATAAATGAATAAAACATGGTTTATACCACAAACAATAATTAAAATACAATAGTTCTCTATTACCCTATAATCACAAATAAATAAATCATGATCTTCTAATAAAAAATATATACACAATAAACAATAATTAAAATACAATAGTTCTCTATTACCCTATAATCACAAATGAATAAATCATGATATTTTCCTTTGTAATGTTGGATTGTGTTTGATACAAAATTCAATCAATGACTATGTAAGAACAAGTATTCCGAAGGAATGATTCAACACAATAAACAACACACGCAATGATAATGAAGAACAGTTATGAACAAGAGTATTGAGTAAACAGAGTGCCGAATGCTTTGTATTACGATTAGGGTTTTACAATTGGGGTGAATATTTCGTACACTCGACACTGATGATATCACTGATATTTATATGTGATCGGTGATACCAATAGTACATAAAGATATATTGAATATTCTATACTATTACTATCCAATCAAAATACAGCAACGTGTAACACCGAGTCTGACACTACAATGTGCTGTGTGGATAAGGTTGGTTATAGAAAAACCTTTGGATCCTCTAGAGTAAATCCTTCGGACCTTCAGGTACTGGACTCAGGCTTCGCAGTTGAATAGATCTTCGGATGGGGATAACACTTCAGCACAAAATTATCCTCAACAGATTGTACTTTATCACTCCAATAATGCTTTCCAAAATGATCTTGAATTTCTCTGTACATTGTGAAATACAAAATAAATCTCAATAACATTAACTAAATAAAAGATTGAAAAAACTCAATAACATTAAGAATATCAAGAAAAAATAAAAACTAACAAGCAATCTTATTTATTCATTGATGAATACAAAGTAAAATGAAAATTAAATGAGAATTCCTTACGTTAATGATTAAAACTCAACTCCAGTAGAAATGAACAATGATTTGATCTAATCTTTAATGATTAATTGATAAAACAATAAATCAATAACTAATATGACTTATTCATTAAAGAATATCCCAAAAATAGAAATTAACAAACAATTTGACTTAATCATCAATGATCATCGCAAATGAATATCATATAATCACCAACAAATTATAACTATTCATTTATGATTATAGTTATAATCATAAATGATTATAATTGATTATGATCATCTTAAACCTAACCAAAGTTATAGTCAGGAATTAATTATAAGAAACGATTATAACTGATTATCTAATAATTTATGCAATTATAGTTATAATCACAAGTGATGAATAAGTGTTAACAAATATTAATAACCGTTAACAAAGGTCAAATGTTACATATTTAATCATATACATACGTCTGTGATTGACACATGTTAAATAATTACTCATTTAACCATTCATGATTGTCACATGTTAACTGCATGTGATTAACACATGTTAAAAAAACCGGTAATCATTCATGGATAACAAAGGTTTAACGATGATGATTAATGAATTTGGAGCATCTATGATCATTTAGACATATTGGGATTATTATGAACCCACATACAAGTCAGACACACAAAACCTAATGTTGTAGCACAAATAACATGTATCACTTTTGATGGTTTAAGAACTAATTTTGAAATCCAGGAAATTCGGTCCATAGAGATTCCGGAAAATCGATTTTCTAAAGTAAATCAATTTCAGAAAATCAATTTCATAAAAAATTCTACAACTATATTTTAGGAAATCCGGGACGAAAGAAAAAAATATCAAGTTTGGTGGTAGAAGAAGCGTACCAATTAGTTTTGGGTGCGTTGACCGTGTCGTCTACCAAACAACCCCTTATCCTTTTTTTTCTGCATTTGGTATCTGATCAATGGGTAAAACAAACTGTGAACTGATTTTCCTCCTTTATGCATGTGAAAACTTATTTCTCAACAAGATGGTGGCAACAGTGGTTTTATGGCTTGGTGATGGTTTGTTCCAAAGGCTGCAATGGTGTTAGCGAGTATTAAAGATGCAACAGGTGAGTGGTGATGGTGATGGTGTATGTTGAGTTTTACATGTGATCAGGAGTGGATGTTTCATGGCGTTTAGATGATTTCTATGCGGAAATGGTGGCTGATGTAGAGTACGTTGAAGATGTGACCGATGGTGATGTTGTTTGGCTGATATGGTTTTGCGGGTTTGTGATTGGCGATGGTCTTGGGGTGATCCAGAAGGTGTCGGCTGCTATATGGGGGTGGTTAGAGTTTGATTTAAGATGGTGATGATTAGGGTTCATCGTATACTTGATATATAAAAAGGAGAGAGAGAGAGAGATAATTTAGAAGATGATAAAAATACCCTATAGATTTATGACCATAATACTATTGGATTAGGTGTCTAAGCCATAACTATAATAGATATATATACTTGAATTGATAGTAGCACAGTCCTTTTGGGTTGCCCTCAAACCCAGCAATGGTGTATTTCAAATTGATTCTTCTAATAATATAGACAAGGCATGCTTGTGGCACTATCGTCTTGGACACATTAACAAGAAACACATCGCCCAACTTCAAAAGGATGGAGTGTTGGAATCATTTGACCTGAGGTCAGATGATGCATGCAAATCTTGTCTTTTGGGAAAGATAACAAAATCACCTTTCACAATATATTGTGAGAGAGGTGAAGGATTGTTAGATCTAATACATACAGATGTGTGTGGACCCTTCAGATCATCCACAAGGGATGCTAATCGATTTTATGTTACTTTTACAGATGATTACAACAGATATGGCTATATCTACTTAATCAAGCATAAGTCAGAAACCTTTGGAAAGTTCAAAGAGTTCAAGCATGAAGTCGAGAATCAATTAGGCAGGAAGATAAAGATGCTTAGATCCGATAGAGGCGGTGAGTATCTTAGTATCGAGTTCCACGACTATATTAAGGAATGTGGAATAGTTTCACAGTTGACTCCTCCTAGAACACCACGATTGAATGGTGTGGCTAGGAGGCATAACCAGACCTTGTTAGACATGGTTCGTTCTATGATGAGTCGAGCTTCTCTTCCTATTCACTTATGGGGGTATGCCTTAGAGACAACCGCCCACATCCTCAATCTTGTCCCTACAAAGAAGGTTGCCAAAACACTTCACGAAATGTGGACATGGAAAGTTCCCTCGTTGGCACATATCAAAGTCTAAGGTTGTGAAGCTTTCGTTAGACGAGAGACTCATGACAAACTAGTAGCTAGAAGTGAGAATTGTATTTTCATTGGTTACCCAAAGCAGTCTTTTAGATATTTGTTCTACAGACCTAGTGAGAATGTGGTCTTTGTAGCACGAAGATGAGTCTTTCGTGAGAGAGAGCTTATATTCAAAGAAGACAGTGGGAGTACCATTGACCTTGAGGAAATTCAGGAGTCAACCAATGAAGGAACCTTAGAAGATACTAGCACTAAACCAGAGGAAGAAGTTCCTGTTGAACCGATAAACACCACATTACCTCTTAGACGTTCTAGTAGAGTTAGCATGCCACCTGAGTTTTATGGTTTCCATATTACTACAGATGGTGACACGTTTGTCAGTGATAGAACACTGGTAAATCTGGATAAGCCAGCTAGCTACAAGGAAGCAGTGACAGGCCCTGAGGCTGCTAAATGAAAAGAGGCAATGGACAGCGAGATCAAGTCTATGTATGACAATCAAGTCTGGAACTTGGTTGATAATGTACCAGGTCGAAAGACAGTTGGGTAAAAATGGATCTTCAAAAAGAAGACAGACATGGATGGAAAGGTGCACACCTTCAAGGCTCGACTGGTTGCGAAGTGATTCACTCAAACCCCTAGGGTTGATTATGATGAGAAATTCTCACCGGTATCCAAGATAAATTCTATTAGGATAATGCCCGCCATATCTGCATTTCATCATTATGAAATTTGGCAGATTGATGTCAAGACCGCTTTCCTCAATGAGAAGTTGGCTGAGGATGTTTAGATGAATCAGCCAGAGGGTTTTGTAGATGCAAAGTTTCCCAATAGAGTGTGCAAGCTTGAGAAATCAATCTACAGATTGAAACAAGCTTCTCACAACTGGAATCTCTGCTTTCATGTGAAAGTCAAAGAGTTTGGTTTCTCTAGGATCGAAGATGAGTCCTGTGTGTATATCAAGGCTAGTAGGAGTATAGTGACTTTTCTGGTGCTATATGTCGATGAAAATTGCTCATGGGAAATGACATTCTAACCTTACAAGAAGTTAAATATTAGCTTGGGAAGTGTTTCGTAATGAAAGACCTTGGAGAAGCTACCTATATTCTCGGGATAAGAATATTGAGAGATAGAAATAAGAGACTAATTGGACTTAGTCAAAGTGTATAGTTGGAAAAGGTATTAAAGAGGTTTAGTATGGAAAATTCCAAGAAAGGAGAGCTACCAATGCAGAGTAATGCCAAATTGAGTAAGACTCAAAGTCCAATACAGATAGTGAGATGGCTGATATGAGTCGGGTACCTTACGCTTCGGCTGTGGGGTCGATCATGTACGCTATGACATGTACTCTCCCTGATGTGTCTTTTGATTTGAGCATGGTAAGTCGTTATCAGGGAAATCCGGGCAAAGCTCACTGGACCGCGGTTAAGAACATTCTCATATATTTGCGGAGGACGAAAGACATGCTTCTAGTCCTTGGTGGCAGTGATACGTTGATGGTAAGTGGATACAGTTATGCCAGCTTCCAAACAGATATAGACAATTTTCGGTCTCAGTCGGGCTGGGTGTTTCTGTTAAACGGTGGAGCGGTTACATGGAAAAGTTCCAAACAAGAAACGGTGGCTGATTCAACTTGTGAATCATAGTATATAGCTGCAAGCGAAGCATCAAAGGAAGCAGCTTGGTTGAAAATTTTCATCGGTGACCTTGGAGTAGTCCCAACCATGCAGGAGCCAGTGGAACTATTCTGCGATAATGAAGGAGCGGCTGCCTTGACTAAGGAGCCGAGAGATCATGGAAAGTCGAGACATATCGACAGAAAGTACCATTACATCAGACATAGAGTAGAAGAAGGTCACCTCATCGTGAAAAGGGTATCATCTGAAGATAATCCTGCAGATCCTTTGACGAAGGCTCTCAGTAGGGTCAAGCACTGTCAGCATGCTAGCATTGGTCTGAGAGATGATATTAGTTTTAGTTGTCAGATAGTTATTTTGAAACTTGTAACAAAATAAATGTAATTGACTTTTGGTGATTAAATAATAGAGAATTATTTATGTGTATTGTTTAGTACCTTCTGTCAATTGTTTATCTTTGTGTTTCATTTTGCATGTTTTACTTCCCGAATAATATGATTATTCAAAGGTCCACAGTCCTTCATACTTTCGGAAGTAAGTAGTGAATTAAGACTATCATGAATTGAATTGTAGACTGTCTAAGGAGTTAGACATAGCAATAGTATTGCTGCAATGTTCATGAGTACTTAGAAATAGGGATTTGAGTATTGGACAAACCCACGCTCAGAGAATTACTTCATGGATTATATCACGAGTAATTCTGAGACGATAATATCTTATGGTATTAAAATGGAGGCATATGGGTTGTAATTTACAAGTCGGTTGTACATTGATAATGCGTAAACGCATCGGTAACTCGATTTGCTGATCGATTTAGAAGTTGACTGAGAATTATACTTATAGACTTATCCAAATGGGAGACTATTGGATTAGGTGTCTAAGGCATAACTATAATAGATATATGTGCTTGAATTGATAGCAGCACACTCCTTTTGGGTTGCCCTCAAACCCAGCAATGGACATGATGACTTATAGAGAGAGATTACTTTATTAATATAATATGAGGATAATATATTAATTAGAATTAGTGATATTTAAATAATAATTAATCAAAAATTAATTGTAATTGATTTTGAGATTAATTGGATTAATTAAAAGTGCAGGGGCTAAATTATAATTGTTCAATAGTTGAGCAACGGACAATTATGGTATATATATGGTGGACGAAAATAAGGGTTATTACCCTTATGGAATTCGAATATATATATATATATATATATATATATATATATATATATATATATATATATATATATATATATATATATATATATATATATATATATATATATATATATATATATATATATATATATATATATATATATATATATGGGTACATTTGTTATATATGGCAATGATAAGGAGTTTGAATTAT
Source organism: Cichorium intybus (assembly GCA_023525715.1). Classification (NCBI taxonomy): domain Eukaryota; kingdom Viridiplantae; phylum Streptophyta; class Magnoliopsida; order Asterales; family Asteraceae; genus Cichorium; species Cichorium intybus. The sequence goes on along the minus strand of CM042016.1, from coordinate 50,905,857 downwards.
ATGATAAAGGCTTATCATATCAGAATTCAAATAAGGCAGTGTATAAGCCTTATCACTTATCATTCTAGGGCTATAAATAGGGATCCCAAGACCCCCATATCATGCACCATTCTTGAGCTTCTCCTCCTCTCTCTCTGAATTATTTTCCTGATTGCTGGTATTTAGGTGTGAGCCATTAGAGGCACGACATGTGGTGCTTGCTTCCAAGAGATCAACAAAAGGTATGTGGTTCTGAACCTCCTTTAGAATTTCAATATATATACCATAGGATTCTCAGTTATAGATTCAATTAGAGAAAACATATATCCTTAGGTTGCATGAACTTAAGAGTTTTAAGTTTATTTGTCTATCTATTCTCGATCAAATACCCTAACAGTCTATTTAAAAGTTACAATTTCATCCCATTACTTTTGGAAATTACACAAATTGTCAGTTCATATTAGCCTTAGATCTTAATATTTGGATTATGGCCTAGATTAGTTCTCGCGTTCTCAACCTTTTTAGTATTCTCATTTTATTATATATATATATATATATATATATATATATATATATATATATATATATATATATATATATATATATATATATATATATATATATATATATATATATATATGTGTGTGTGTGTGTGTGTGTGTGTTCGGTATAACATCATGAATAATTCATAATCCGACATATTTAAAACATCTTTCTCTTTGTTTTATATATATCTTTATGACGAGTTGGAGAAATAATTATCAGTCGTTTGGAAATTCATGTGAGGAGGTATTTTTAATTCCTACGCATCATATATATATATATATATATATATATATATATATATATATATATATATATATATTATCTTACTAGTTTGTATTCAAGCGATAAGGTGTTTTATATTTGTTTAAGATGACAATTTGCATGGAGATGAAGGGATATCAGAATTTTCCACTGATAAGGTATCACATTCAAGTTGCTTTTGTTCGATATATCATCATGAAGGGACTCCAATTTATGAACCTGCTGTTCACAAGTCCACTCGCGGACGTCACTCTTTGAAGCATAAATGGTTCAATGAAAATACCGTTGATCCACCTGCCTAACAACCCCATAGACGAAGTTGTTCAAACGTGTCTAATTTAGTTGATTAATGTGGTTTTGGTTATAAAGAACCAACAAGTCATAGTTCATACATCGAAAACAAATCAAATTATTCAATTCCCTTCATTAATCAATTACCAAAGTTATTTCATCATTACATCAGTCAAATGCAATATGCGACACTTGATGGAAATTGTGGTTTTAAACCGATATCTGCTTGTCTTGGCAATGATGAAGATGACCATACGACAGTTCGGTATAATTTGATTCAGTAGTTACACAATTACAACGAAGAATATGAAAACATGTTTGGAATTGGATATTTGGGTGGCATATATGACTCGATGATTTTTTTTCGGACGTATATGCATGAACCTATGAAATATTGGCTAAGTAATGATATGTGTATCATGGTTTCCTCGAAATATAATGTGATATTACACATACTAAGCTCGGAAGGCAGTACGACAAACTTACCGCTTTGGTCATATCCTCCATTGTTGCATCAACACACCCATATTGCAATTGCAATTGTTCATGGTTGCCATTATTCAAAAGTTATATTAAATGAAGGATACCTGATGCGTGTAATTACTTCAAAGTGAAATTATTTCAAGTATGAAATGCATCTGGATGGGCTACTCCGTATGAAAGACAATTAGAGATGTATATAAATCATTTTCGCTCTAATTGTAACACTGAAAAAATTGTATTGGATGATTGATAATTGTATTTATTATCTTCATTTATTAAAGAAAAACTCAATCAAAATAATTAGAAAAATAGCGTATTACAACATTTAGTAACATAATCGAACAAAACATGTAAAAATGTATTCAAACAAAATGTCAAAAATTTTAAAAATAGTAAATTACAACGTTAAATAATGTAAACGAACAAAATGAAAAAAAAAACACATTAGAGAATATATTCAAACTAAACGTCAAAAAGTTAGAAAACATTAACAATTATAAATACAAAATTAAGTAAATATATTAAATAAAAACAAGTAATAACAGTTATAAAATTATAAGAAAAAAACAAAATATATCATAACTATAAAAAAAATATATTAAAAAAAACCCTAATTGATGAGACTTTATAAGTTAATGTTTAAGGGATTTTTTGTTTTTTTGATTTGGGGTTTTATTTAAGAACATCATTTGATATTTTATAAGGCAATCTTAAATAAACCGCTTATATGTGTGGGTGTGAATTTGTGTGTGTGGGTTGACGTTTTCACATATATGTCACATTATGGAGGGTTTTTTTAGTACACCCATATTTTATGATGTGAATTTTTTAAAGATTTGATTATTAAAATTTTATTTATTTAACAATTTGATTATTATTAGTAATTAACATACAATAAAAAGTTAAATTAATAAAAAGCTCATGACGTTTACCAACTTAATGTGAAGAGACCTTTTGAAATACTTCGTTTTGGGTGGTTGTGAAGGACAAACCAAAATGGTTAAATCTTGAATCTTTCAATGATTTCGCGTGAGCTTTGAAAAGAAGCAAAACGTCTACAATCCTGCATAGCCAATCTTCCAATGGCAATATCATGATAGACCTTAATGAAGTCGAACATTACAAAGTGCCAAGGCGAAGCCGTCTTATGAGACGAGATCAAGCCAAAATAAAACTAAAGGGTGTTGGAGGTTCTTTGAGTCAAAGTGACGACATGGGAGAGGGGCTTGAGGGGTTGAATAATAAAATTGACAAATTGTTGGTGGTTGAAGAAGCAAAATAAAGAAGTCGTGCAATGAAACTCTTAATGAAAGATGTTTCAAAGTTGCCCAAGAATAAACATCAAATAGTGTTAGAGGTGAAGACGGAAATTGCGAAACAATATAATTTGGATGACCAGTCGGATTTATATTTATGTTCTAAATCTAGCATTAAGTTATGTTTTAAGTCAATTATTAAGCCATCTTTTAAGTCATATGTTAAGTGAAGAATATGGTATGTGTCATGTATTGTGTTTTCTATTTAATATAAAAACTTGTTTTTTTATTAAAGCTGTATTTGTTTAAAATAAAAAAATAAAAAAATTACATCTTGAACCATCCCCACCAAAATGGCCAAGATGAAACTGGTGTGTGACCAAAGTGAGATGGCAGTGACGTGACTGCCAAAAATTTGAGATCGCCATGGTCAAACACCGCCATCACTCCCACCAACCTAAATTGAAACGTAACCAAAATTTACTTTAGGGAACCCATCAAGTTTGGTTTTCATGATTTTTCTGTATCAATTTTTTGTTTTTGTCGACTATGTTTGTAAAATTAAACAAAAAAATTATTATATTGAAATTTTATAAGACAACACAACCGAGTGTTTATTATTTTTATGTTTAATGAAAATCGTAGAAATATATTAATGATTTTAAATTTAGCATACTACATTAATTAAACTTATATATAAAATAACATCGTTATGTAGGGGTGCTCATTGGATAAAATCCAATGGTTTTTGATAGATACGATCCAATCCAATTATACATCAGATTTTCGATTTTGTCAACCGATCCAATCCAATTTATTTTATAAAATCGAACTAATCCAATCTAATTGGATGTTGTGTTGGATTAGTTTTATCCATTAGATATATATAATTGGATATCCATTATCTAACCGATTTTTGTACAATTTCTAACCAATTAAACAACTAAATATAGTTTGTTGTATTAGGGACACCAAACGAGATGATAAACTTCAACTCACAAGATTAAGAAACTGCCAAACTAACACTTCAACAATACGATCAAGGAACACGAAAATGTAGCAGCAAGAAATACAGAAGAACAAACAAAACAATATTAACACAGAGAGTTAAGTGGTTCACTCGATCAGTTAGATCAAGCTACGTCTACCGGGAACTAGCGAGATTTTTGTATATATGTGTATGAATGCTATACAAATCTACAAGTATACCTGCACTTTAAAACTACACAATTACATACACTTATTAGTTACATGGAGACTGACTTACACACAATAGGAGATATTTAAGATGATTGTAAATCTTCTAGACTTATTGCTTTCAACAATAGGTCATCTGATATGACAAGCTACAACATGCTGGACAAACTAACTTTCTTACCACAACAGACCTTGGAACATGTGCCAAAGGAGACACTTCACTTCTGAAGTAGCTTATCCCTTTAGACAACTTCGACTTTCTCCATGTGTCTCCTGTAGAGATCCTTCTACACGGTCCGTACAGGAGCGAAGACTACTCATCGGTCCTGCTGACGTAGCTTCAGATGAGCTTCACATCCTCGGACAAAGGTAACAAATCTGGACGAAGTTCATCCCCCAACCGTACTGGCTTTCTTGCCTCGGTACGTGGTTACTTCACACCACTAATCTCCTTCGGTCGAATTAGGCTCCACAAACTTAGCATGATTATGATAAATAAAACTAAACCACACACAATTATGCTATTTGAGACAGACTTCTACGACCGATGTTCAATAGTATGCACACCATCGCCTAACGGAGGTTCATTTGTTAACAATTTTTACATAGAGGTATTTATTACAAACCGTTACATACCTCAGGGTCTATTCTGCAATCACATGTTCCTTTGGGGAGGAAAATTCAAAATCGAGAGCGAGGCCCTCAAAAGCACCGCTCCCCCTCTGTCGATCAGAAATTTGCCCACTGGATTCTCTTCAGGAATTTGCGAGAGGTAATTCTTCGATACTTTTTTCCCTCTATGCAATTCTGCATCTCGATGAAGCTTCAAATTCATTAATTTACGTCATTGCTTACGATGAATATAGATCTTACTGATATGACCTGGATTTGTTCGAATGTTCATAGATTTGATCTCGTTGTTCTTTCGAAATCACCTCTGTCCGCACTGATGCGAATCGATCCATGTTTATTTCTGTATGGAGTTAATCAGCGATTGTTTTAGTAAATAATGATCGGTTGAAGTAATTCTTTCATTTTCATAAATTTTCACGGCAAAAACAATTCTACGTTCTTACGAAGCCGCGCTTGCATGATATAACTTTTGCGATCCTTTTGTTGTATGCTACCTTAGTAGAAAATTCGAGTATCCAGACGCCTGGTTCTTTGGATCCTTTATTCTATGATAGGTAGATAACTAGATTCTCGATCTCGAGCTGTTTATACTCTCTTGTGCCTCGGAAGTTGGAACTACGCCTTGATTTTGATTAACTTCTTCCAAAAGTTAGAATTGGCATCATCTATAGTAAATTTGACACCAAATTATCTGTATCCGTGGTATCCAAAAGAACATAAACCGTTCCAATTTTGTTGCACTAAAATCTGCAAGAAATTTCAATTTCTAAGTTGAAATTGGAATTCTAATGATGTGTATGTGTGCACAGTGTCCAGTAAAAAGGTAATCTATAACTATCTGAAGCAACAACAAGATGGGACTGACTTTTACCAAGTTGTTTAGCCGGTTATTTGCCAAGAAAGAGATGCGCATTTTGATGGTAGGTCTTGATGCTGCTGGTAAGACTACTATATTATACAAATTAAAGCTTGGAGAAATTGTGACCACAATTCCTACCATTGGTAAGTCCTCATTACTGTTTAAATATCTTTAGTTTTTTCTTATTAGCTATCATATTTAGACATCCAAGGATTATTTATTGGGAATTTGAAAGGTAATTCATTGTTGTTTTTGGTGTCTATGTCAATCATTTTGAAAAACTCTCTGAGTTTCTGTCAAGTTCTATACTTTAGACAGATATGTGCTAAAGTCAAGACTTTTTTGTGTAATCTAAATCAATACACACACATGCATACAAATAGACATACACATAAACACATACATGTGTGTGTGTGCTTGTGTGTGTATGTATATTAATGAGGGTTTGTTACAGTTGTATGGATGTTGGAATCATGTTCATTAATAAGTAATAATAGCTTTATATACTGATATCATGGAATTTCTTTCAGGGTTCAATGTTGAGACTGTTGAATATAAGAACATCAGCTTCACTGTTTGGGATGTTGGTGGCCAAGACAAGGTTTGAACTAATTTTTATTATAATTTTAATATGTTTGCTTATTGTAATCAATGCACTTTTTGGTACCCTGATACCTAGAATCATGTGGAACATGATATGGACAAAAGAAACTCAAGACAGTCATTAAAAAAAGGTTTAAATGCAAGAAATGATATGTACATGTAAAATGACTAAAAAGTGTATCTTTATATTGACTTATTTTTGTTTTTACATGTAATGGTTTATTTTCTATCATTTACAGTAATACTTTAACAAAAAGTTATATTGGTAACTCTACAAAAATATATTTTACAATTCCAATAATTATCTATATACTATATCTTATTATAAAAGATATATTTTACAAGTAATTATATCAAAAACATAAAAAATGTATCTTCAGAAATCGTTATAATAACATAAAAAAAGAGAAAATTATATTTTGTATACAGAAAATGAATTATACAATGATTTTGTACAAAATATATGATATATCATTGTAATATCTTTAAAAAATTTCAAAATAAGGCTAATGCTAAATATTTTATATTTTCTTTTCTTTTTGTTTGGCATGCTATATATTTTGGATTTTTTTGGAGGACTTCAAGAATTGTTTTGTTGCACATGCTCAAAAAATTATGATGGTCCTTGTTGTATTTTATTTAGTTTCATTATATATTGAGGGGCTTTTAAGTGTAAATAAGGGTAAAAAAGTAAATAGGTTTCCACCTCTAATGAGAGCTTTTTTGAGAGGTCAAATATTAATAATCAACCTGAAAGAGTGCTTTTTTCGCATTGGAGTAAATTGCTTTTGAGTTTTATATTTTGGGCAATTAACCCCCTTTATTTATTAATGTTCCATTTTACTTCTTATTTTATTTAACATTTAAAAAAACTTTATTATTTTTGGCTAATTATATATTATGATTTAAATCTCCAATATTAAATATTAAATTCGTAATGATCATATGATAACTTTATCGTTTTCTATTTTTATAACTACACACAAAATATGGACTCTAGATTTAGTAATACTTTGCAACGAGACAAAAATGAATTTTATTTTCATTTCATACATTGTAATATATTGTTTTTATTCAATTTTATTTTAATTTCATACATTGTAATATGTTGTTTTTATTTAATGTTATTGTCAAATAGTTTTCAATTTTATAATCAATACATATGCTTAAAAATAACAAATTAGATGTGGGGTATTTATAAAATACTTCACACAGACGAAGGTAAATTAGTTAATTTCATAAAAAGCCTTTAAAAGTTGTCAATGATTAGAAATGGTTCAAGTTAAATAGCATTTTGTTTGATAAAGTCAATAGCACTTAAATTACTAAATAAAATTCAACTGGTTAAAGTATGTTGTGTTAATTTACAGATCCGTCCCTTGTGGAGGCACTATTTCCAAAACACACAGGGGCTTATCTTTGTGGTGGACAGCAATGACAGGGATCGAGTTGTTGAGGCAAGGGATGAATTACACAGGATGTTAAATGAGGTATTTGAATACACATATCATATTATTATCTCAAATTTACTTTTTTGGCCATTTTGTATTATTATCTCAAATTTATTTTCAATAATTGCAGGATGAACTTAGAGATGCTGTTTTGTTGGTCTTTGCTAACAAACAAGATCTGCCAAATGCCATGAATGCTGCTGAAATCACTGATAAACTTGGTCTCCATTCACTCCGTCAACGCCACTGGTAAATTACATCACATAGTGAAATCAGTGCTACCTGCTACCTGCTACCTGCTACCTGCTACCTGCTACCTGCTACCTGCTACCTGCTACCTGCTACCTGCTACCTGCTACCTGTCACACATGTCTACTGTCTACTGTCTACTGTCTGCTGTCTGCTGTCTGCTGTCTGCTGTCTGCTGTCTGCTGTCTGCTGTCTGCTGTCTGCTGTCTGCTGTCTGCTGTCTACTGTCTACTGTCTACTGTCTACTGTCTACTGTCTACTGATTTGGTTTCCCCATCTTCAGGTACATTCAGAGCACATGCGCAACATCTGGCGAGGGGCTCTATGAAGGGCTAGATTGGCTCTCAAACAACATTGCTAACAAGGCAAGTTAAATTATAAAGTAAAAGACTAAAGCCTTTGTTTTTTTCTTTTTTAAAGTCTGTATAAAGTAATGATGTTTAAAAAATATTTGAGAAAATGGCACACGTTTGGAGAAAAATGAGAGGAAAAATAAATGAGTACTTGTTTAGAAACTCTTATTTCCCATACTTTTTGTACCAAGTTGCACTTTTTGTATCAATTAAAAAGAAACACTCAGTTATAGCTTATGAGATATTAAAAAACAAAAAAAGCCCATGCGACAGTAAAAAACACTTTTTTTTTTTTTTTTTTCTGGTAATTATTTGCATTATTGACTTTCATTGTTTTGTGCAGGCATGAGAGGACCAAGTGGTTTCACGTGGCGTTTTATTAAGATGATCAGATTTATACGTCTTTAGCAGTGTTGTAGGTAAAATGGTTTCTAGGAAATATATTAAACTAATGTTGTTTTAATGTTTTTTTGACTTTGACTTTGACTTATGCTTTTGGTGGAAATTATGTTGTATGAGCTCAAAACTTTGGAGTAATTTGAGTTGTAATAGCCCAATTTTCCCAATACAAAATACAAACATCAAGTTTCATGAAGATATCTTCCATGATCGAATCCGAAAGCTTGCTAAAATCAAACAATTACTTTAGATTAATATAATAATGCATGTATTATTTATTCTGCCTGGTTGCAATCAGTGTTGCAAATGTCGTTAGGTATCAGGTCGGTCGACTACTTTGTAGGGCGTACTCGTCTAGGCAAGGAGTACTCGGGGAGTACTATTCATTACTACATTATACATACATAAATATATATAATTATAAACATCTTGATACATTAGTTTTATAAAGCTGAACTCATTCAGACATTTCTTCCAACACATGGTAGGCATGTCTCAAACGATTGAAATCAAGAGAAATCTATATTTATATCTATATATATATATATATATATATATATCTATATCTATATCTATATAACTTTTATAATAGAAGCCATTCATGAATGTGGATCAAGATAACTCAAATACTTTCACCATATTCATTTGAAACCTCCAAGACTCTTCAACTTATTCTACTTAATTGTTTGATTAAATGAAATGTTTTGGCTATATAAGAACATCATTTTTCATGCTTGGTTACTCTTAATTCTTTTTATTTTCTTTCCAATTTCTTTTTGTAGAGTACATGAAAAATTAGTACAAGGTCGTAGTCATCTCATGTGTAAAAGAAAAAGTTCAATGATGAAATATGTCAAGAGATATGTTGTTCTTTGGTTATATCAAAGATTTGAATAGTCGAATTGTTTGATTGGTTTAAAACATAGTGATGCGTCTCTACAAATGTCTCACTGCCACTTTTGAAGAATTTGCATTGATGAAAGGAATCAAGTTAATATGTTTAGAGAATCTTATTTTTCATGTTTGGTTAGTCTCATTTGTTTTTTCTTATCTTTCAATTTTCATGTAGAGTGGGTGAAAATATAGGATTTTGTAGTCGTGTGATGTATAAAAAAAACAAGTATTATGAAATATGTAGCGGGATACGATCGTCAGCTCTATCAAATATTTAAACGATAAAACTATTCGTTTGATGTAAAATACATTGATGTTTTGCATTACAAGTTAATTGATTTTCGTTGTATTATTTCTTCACTAAGATATCATCACAATTGATCCCATAATTTTTTTTATTAATATTGTAAGTTTTGTCATTCTTTTATAATTATTTTTAGATAAATCGCTAATGTTTCTAATATTTCTTAGTATAATTAGCAATTGCTTTAAATTGAAGTTTGCTTTTGATTGTTTTAGGTTTTATGGCGTTAATAATTTTTTTAAGAAGATGAAACTCAAAACAATAGAGATATATATCATTACAAAAATGATAATAACAAATGTTAAATTAGACATCGTAATACGAACTATCATTTTTTTTTCAATTTCCAAAAATAACCATTTGTAATTTATAATATAAATTAAATTGTAGATATAGAACATCTATGAGATTAATTATGATGATGAAGAAGGAAACAAATAAAGAAGTAAATATTTTTAATTTTTTCATTAAATTTATTTTCACACAATTTAAATAATATCATATTTTTATTAAACAGACTTAAAAATTGTTTAAATGAAACCATATGTATCCGTTATTATTTTTAGTCTCACTTGATATAGTTTTTTAAAGTTAGAATGTGTACGTCTTTATCAAATGAATTTTTAATGTTAACGTATAAAATAAATCGTCTAAAAAAAGAAAGAGTATGACAAATTAGATATTAACGAAAGTGTAAATATTTTGTATCAATTGCAAGTGCTATTTCAATTAAAAGAATTTACTTATGATATAATGATATATAACTCTTACATGAAATTTGGAGAGTTATAGTGTTAAAATAAAACTTTAATGCAATTAACTAATTTTTATTACATTCATGTGTTTCAAGTGTTTGGACATGGTTGACATAAATTTTTATATAAACATTATTCAGTTAGTTAAAAAAAACTTTAATATTTCAATGATTTTTAATTGATTCCATAATATTAATTAAGTACCATAACTAAAAAGACTTTTGGATTATAGTTGTTTAATGTTATATACCAATTGTTAAGAATTTTAAGAGTTGCAGTATTAATATATTCTTCAATACAATTAACAAGTTTTTATTACATTAATTTCAAGATATAATATCTATATTAAACCATATGTATTTTAAAGTTACAACTCTTCATCTTCCTAATATTAGTCACTCCATTAATTTATTTTAATTCTAAATCTCTTCACCTCTCAACTAATTAAAAACTGCAACGTAAAAGTTTTTGAACTTATGGTACTTAATTACTACTTATGACACATTGGTTAATATAAAGATATATATAGTTCACATAGGTAGCTTATGTTTCTGTAGTTTGGAAAATAAGATGGAGGAAAACATGACTTGATAACACACAATATTTACTTTAGAGACGACTATTTATTTATATTGAACTAGAAAAGACGAAGATAAATAAGCTAAAAGAAATTACAAGTCGCAAGACAATAGACCTGTTGCATGCTTAGTTCTACCCCAACATATTCGTACTTTTGGGATTAACGTTATTTGATAAGACAAATAATATAAATTTGTGAGGTTGTTGTCAAGTCGGTTGTTAAAGATTTAAAATTTTAGATTTTACTTATAAATACAACAAAAATAAAACTTTGTGGTAAAGTCTTAAAATATTTAGATAATAAGATTAACAAACGTAAAACTTGATTACTATTTATTAATATATTTTCTAAAAATAATATAACAGGCTGATAAGTAGACCAGAAGCAATCAATGTTTACTTTTTTAATCAAATGAAACTAAAAATTATGACAATATTTAACTTTTTGATAGATTCGCATCATATTTCAGATTCCAAATTCATATTGTTTTTATTTGACTCCTTACTCTTTAAATGATTTCTTAATTTTTTTTTGAGAAAAATACATAAAACCATTTTTCTTTATCTTATATTATTTGTTTTTATTTTTATGATTATTTTAGTTATTATATATATTCTGATTTTAAAACTATAAAACAAGAAAAAATAAATATGACAAATTTAATTCATTATTATTATTCAGTTTAATGTATATCTAAACATTTAGGGTTTCAAAGTTTTTATGAGAAAATTTTACTAAAGGAAGAAATAAAAAGATAAAACTTTCTAATAGAATTAATTTTTTTATAAATGAAAGTGAATAAGGGATTCAAAACTGATTGAAAATTATGTTTTAAATAATAAGTTTAATAGAAGCATATTCATATATTTGTATTAAATTTTATCTGTTAAAAATTGTTATTTAAAAGTATATAATATTATTTTTGTTAATATTATTAAAGTATTATTTACACATAAAACTCTAAAGGAAAATGATCCACAACAATATATTTCTCATAGACTATCTTTATGTTATTATTAGTTCGTTTTATTTGATATTTATTTTAAAATTTGAGATAATTTATTTAAATATATTTATATAATATTTTTAACGTTTGATTATTTATAATAATTGACTCTAAAAAGATGACTATGTGTTTTTCGATGTTTGGATGAAAAATTATTATTAATACAATATGTTATATGATTGATTTTTTTTAGTTTTGCATATTTTGATTAGATCTAATGTATTTATGTTTATATTTGATCGTCAATATATTTTACTATATAAATTTACTCCTGCGCAACGCGCGGGAATACGCATAGTAACTCTTATAATAGAGGTCATCCAAATGAATATGGTTCAAGATATGTCTCATTCTTGCACCATATTTATTTGAAACCTCTACCTCTTCATCTTTCAACTTTTTTTTTTTTTGGAACGGCAAATATAATCCTATCTAACCTACTTCTAAATTACACCTAAATTTCCACCTATGCCTCTAGCGAGGCTTGAACCCTCAACCTCAAGGAGGAAGAGCAACACCAGTACTGCTGGGCTACAAGCCCTTTGGTCTTCATCTTTCAACTAATTATTAAAAACCACTCAAGAGTTTTTTTAACTTATATATTACAATTACTAAGTATTTAAACTAATAATGATATAATTTAGAGTAAATTACAAAAATGGTCCATGTGGTTGGCACGAACTTTCAATAATGGTCCTACTGTTGAAAAAAACATTATAATGGTCCTCATACTTGTGATTTTCTTTCAAAAATGGTCCAAATCCAAGTAAAAAGACTATTTTATCATTTTTAATTTCTTTTTCATTTTCTTTTAATGTTTAATTTATTAAAGTCATTAAAAAAAAGAAAAAATCAACTTACCCCACCCGGCCCCTCTCTCTCTCTCTCTCTCTCTCTCTCTCTCTCCTGGGTTTGTTCCCTTCGCCGGAGGTTCAACACCACCCTCGTGAACTACAGAACAAAGATCCTAAACTTGTTCTCCAATCTGTTATGAGCAGGTGGCTTCAAGATATTCGTAAACCGTTTGTATCGCCCAAGTGCATTCACCTTCTCTGCTTTAACACTGTCAACAAAATCATACGAATCCATATCTTCTTCCTTTTCTCAATAATCGAAAATCAAATATGATCAAAAAGCGAAGAAGAGGTTACAAATTAACAGGAAAAAATATAGAGACAAAGTTAATATATGAAACATGAGTCATTTGGGTCGGAAGCATTGCCAGATATCAGCCTTCTTTTCTTTATTTTCACCGCCCCTTCTCCGACGGCAAGAATGGTTTTCCAGCATATGCTCACAATTGATAAAAAAAAAAACTTTAAAACTTGTAGTCTGCCGGCCTAACTTGCATATATTAGCATTCAAATATATACCATAAGTTACATTTCACACAGTTTTCCACTTGGTAAATAACTTCACATCGATATTGTATACAGTCATATCTAAAAAACTAGTTTTCCCACCAATTAAAGAAAGCTTATATACGCGAGATCAACAACGGTACAGAAGCAATGGTGTCCTCCCCCATAACAGGCTGAAAAAGATCCAACTCCCCGTAACGTTCTAGAACCCGCATCCTACAATCCTCAGCCGCCATTAATCCATTCGAGTACGCACCATGTACAGACCCAGGATACTCAGAACTTGTTGTAACACCACGATACTTTTGATAAGTATTTATACGGTAATCATAGTGTATTTATGATTTAATATGGTGTTCTAAGTATTAGAAAGCTAATACTAGAAAAAGGGGGTAAATTGGTCATTTTACCATAAAAGGGTAATTTGGTCATTTGACCATGTGAAGGACCAATTATGTAAAAATATTGTTTGCTTGTGGCAAAAGTATAAAGAATGAAAGTTTTATTGTGATAAAATGTGAGAAAAGTGCCAAAAGTTCAAGAAAGTGAACTTAGGGACTAAAAATGTAAATCTGGAAAATATAAAAGAGAATTCTCTTCATAATTATGAGAGCTGAACATTTCAGAAGCATCGGGAAGATTTATTGGATGCGATTTCTGCAGAATTCATGAAGATTGAAGCATGAAATTGGATTAATAGCTTGGAATTGGAAGTTTTCAAGCAATTAAGGTTAGTACTTTGAAATTCTAACCTAAGTTATTTGTGTGTTCTTCGTGGGAAGAATTGAAACTGAAATTACAGTTGTGATTCAAGAGGTTTAAATGAATTCTAAGCCTCAAACATGTTTGTGTTGTAAGAACACATATCAAATTGAAAGTAGGTTGCTATTGTTGAAAAATTGAAATGTTGCTCAAGAACCCTAGAATACATGTTTATATGATCCAGTGGATTCAAATGGGTTCTAATGAGTTCCAGATGTTGCTAGAGATGAAATAAATCAGTAGAAGTGATTATAAGTTAGTAATTTCGGTTTTTGGACCAAAAATGCAAAAACGGGAATGTTTGGAACTGGATTTGAATTACCGTTTCCATGACTAAAAACTTGAAGTAAATGAAGGGTTTTGGTCTTGGAACAAACCCCTATCGATTAAGCAGAGTATTAAGCACTTAATATGAGAAAATAGAAATTTGTAGCATAAAAATCGGGATTTCTGGACTGCTGCTCAGCAGTCGCGACGCGACGACCATAGCCATGGTCGCGACGCGAGGGTGTGACAGAATGCAGAAAATCCTCTATTAAAAATTGGTGCAATTTCCAAGTTTGAATTTGATGCTAGGCTTATCCGATTGACCTGAAATTTTAAACATAGGTCTAATATGTTGTGAAACTTCATGGAAAATTATCGGAATACGTATACGACCTCCCGAAAGTACTGTAGCAAAATACGTGTATTTTGGGAAAATGTATAATTTATAGAAAGATGGTAATTGAAAGTTATCATCTAGAAATGGTCCCAATTATGTTATATTGGACTCTTGTGTAGTAGAGTCAACTGAAATGGTGATTAACCTATTATCATTTGGTATATAAATGAATATATAGGTACAGAATAAATGGTTGTGGTGTACGCAAAGGCAAGAAACAACCGGAATTAGATGCAGCAAGTATTCAGGTGAGTAATCTCACTTATATCATATATGATATGTATTGATTGGACTGTTAAAGATTGAAACAGATTTGGGGGACGAAATTTGACAGTTTATAGATGCATTGAAAAGACAATACCAGATAAGCCGTGAGTCTGCGATAGACAAGAACGGAGCTGTGAGTCATCAATACGACAATACCAGATAAGCCGTGAGTTTGTGAAAGACAAGAACGGAGCTGTGAGTCAATAATAAAAGAAAAAAGACAATACCAGATAAGCCGTGAGTCAATGTCATGACAAGAACGGAGCTGTGAGTCAGTAAAAAGACGATACCGGGTAAGCCGTGAGTCAATGAAATGAAAAGAACGGAGCCGTGAGTCTAGGCAAAAGCAGGGCAAACTCGTGAGCCATAAATGATTTTGATATTGGATGATTAAATCCAACTGGTGCGGCTTATATGGCCATGAAATACGGTGCGGTCAATTGCGACTAAGAAATATGGGACAGAAATGTATGCAAATAACAACCTGTAAGACTATGAAGTAGGACGTGAAATCCTAAGAGATATACGATCAGCCAGTGAGGCTAAGAGTTTGGATCCGATATCCAAATATATATATGTTTAGCCAGAAGAGGCTATGGAATGGGACCTTGTATTGAAAAGATGTGCCAGAAGAGATTTATCATATATAGGAAATTATATATGAATGTATTTTTATACAGGTTATTTGCAGATATGATTACTCACTGAGCTTTATAGCTCATATTATTTGTTAAATATCCCTGCAGGTTAGCATGATCCTGATAAGGGAAAAGATAGAATCCGTGACTAAAGAAGTGGGACTTATAGATGCTGTCAGTAGCAGCCCGACTTCAAAGGAGATTATGGTATTTTATATTCTCCTTGATACACTTGTACCCGTTTTTAATAAAATATACCCCTTTTGTTATGGTTCTATGCATTGAAACCTTTGTTTTGAATAAAAAAATTTTCAGGGGTGTTTTTGTTTTAAAAGCCGGGTGTTACACTTGTCGCCTCCCCAGCAAAAAATAAATTATCCACAGGTATCCTTAACTTATCATACAGATCATGGGGTTTTCCTACTGTATCATAGCTATATGAACCTAGTGAATTCGCATCACTACCCCAATGAGAAACTAAATACTGAATCTGCATAAAATAAAATAAAAATTAACGATATATACGTCTTCATTCTTCAACTAACAAAACGAGAAAAAAAGTCGACAAATCCGAGTAAGCACATGGTAAAAGCTATGGCTATGGGTAGAACAACAATGGTAAAAGCTATGGCTATTGGTAGAACAACGATCTTGATAGAGCCGAGTAATCCCCCTTGGGTATCCATTACACTGTGCGACAGTAACCGATGCATTCTGTTTCGGTACCCTATAAATCCAATTTCAATTAATCAAATTTCGGAAGGCATTCTCCATTTTTACAAAAAATTACAGTGTAAGAAAGAGCGTACCAAATCTGGAAAAAGGGTTCACTATCATAGTTGCTTGAATTGGGGTTTTAGGTTGCTAATTTTTCTCTTGCTACTGCTTCACCTTCACCATCAGTTGAGAGAGAGAGAGAGAGAGAGAGAGAGAGAGAGAGAGAGAGAGAGAGAGAGAAAGAGAGGTAGGTGGGGGTGGAGGGGGTTGGGTGGCGTAAGTTGATTTTTTAATGACTTTAATAAATTAAACATTAAAAGAAAATGAAAAAGAAATTAAAAAGGGTAAAATAGTATTTTTATTTGGATTTGGACCATTTTTGAAAGAAAATCACAAGTATGAGGACCATTATAGTGTTTTTTTCAACAGTAGGACCATTATTGAAAGTTCGTTCCAACCACATGGACCATTTTTGTAATTTACTCTATAATTTATGAGTATCAAATTAATTGTAGTTGAATAGTTTTTTTTTACTATAAAAAGGACAAGCATTTGAGTAGCACACAAATACAAATCACATACAAAGTGAGAAAAATCATATAGAAAGAAGAATGTCAAGGTTTAAAGATATTTATGTTGGCTTGAGTTTTTTTTTTGATATATTTCGAGCCATATTACGATGATCATACAACCATTATCGACGAAGAAAATGTGTGTATGAAACACATTTCACAATGAAGTTATTATATTTTACTATGTTCATGCTTATTTTGTAACTCAAACTTATGTTTATGTAATTAGTTGATGATTTGGATTCTTATTTGAGATTTTTGGTATTCTTATTTCATCAATTAGAATAGTATACATCTTCATGTATAACAAGCTTTAAAATTTTTATTATCATATGTTATGTTTGTGATTTATAAAATAAAATATTATTTATATATCGGGTTGTTTTGTATTTTGAAAGAACTTTATACATAATTAGTTAAATAGATATTATATTTTAGAATTTATATTTAAACGAAACATTGAGGAAAATTATCAAAAAACACATGAATACTTGAAGAGATTATTGAAAAAAAATAAAGCAAGTAGATCAATACATATTTGTTCTTGCATTTCTAATAAAAATATAATTAATAATTTAATTTGATCAAAATGAATGATTTTACAAAATACTTAGTAAATCATACATATAATCAATACTTAAATTTGATTAAATTGAACAGTTTTTTACAAAATACTTAGTTCATCATATATTATAATTATCTTCTAAGAAATGAAGTTTGCTAATATATAAGTACATTTTACAATTACCTACATATTATAATTATTAATAGAGGTATTTTTACTTCAATCACATTTATTTAAAACTCTTATGACTTTTCATGTTCTTTTTAATAATAACGTTAACGCAGTTTATAATCAACATATTACGATAAATTATATATTATAATGATATTATCACTTGAATCATGGTGATTCATTTTAAATAAATATTAGTTTTTAATTGTTTAAAATAGATGATGAAACGATTTTAATTTTATTGTATATGTAATTTTTAGAATTAAATGTACGAAAAAACACGCTTTTAGTATGTTTATTAAATCAATAAAAACATCATCATTAGTTTGTAATTGTAAATATTATGACAAAGTTAGATATTATAATGGTATTATCACATTAGTTAATGTAGTTTATTTTAGTTAAACATTAGTATTTAATTGTTTAAGTGTTGCCGATAAAAATATGCTAGTTCATTACCAATAAGTATAAAAAAATTTCATAATATAGATTCCAGCTATACAATGATTTCTTATTTTATTTTAACCATTATCTTGAAATTTCTTGTTGTTTATTTATTATGATATTATTTAACTAATTTTTTCTTTATTTTTTGATTTTTTAGAACAAATATCTTGATATAAGATAATTCATTAGTGATACATCAACTTTTTGTTTCTCATATACAATTGTTAGTACATAGTAGATAAAAATGACTAGGATGTTTTAAAAAATATATATATTGTTATTCTAACTACATAATTTTGTTCATGCACAACGCGTATGAATTCGCCTAGTATGTATATAATCAAGAACCACAAGTTCACTGTGAAACTCGTTACCTGATCATACGCATTAAGAATGACAATTAGACAATAATCAAATTATGTGAAACTCGTTACCTGATCATAATGATCATAATGACTTATAATAGATACAAACTTCTAAAATAATTGAATGGCTATAAACTCATTACCTAACATCGCAGTCAGAAAAATTGTATATATTTTCGAGTCATTGACTGTAAACAAGCTGATTGGAATCGGGATACACACACAAACCGTTGGAATCGGGATATATACTAATACATACAAATCGATTGGAATCGATGAACACTGAATCAATTGGAATCGATGAACACTGAATTGATTGGAATCAATGAACACTAAATCAATTGGAATCAATGAACACTGAATCAATTGGAGCTTCGATTGAACCTGACGCACCCTAACGTGAACACATTCTGGTCTGCGCTTGTATCTCGATCACACCCCGACGTGAACATATTCTAGTCTGCGCTTGTATCTTGATCACACCTCGACGTAAACACATTCTGGTCTGCACTTGTATCTCTATCACACCCCGACGTGAACACATTCTGGTCTGCACTTGTATCTCGATCACACCCCGACACACCCGACGTGTTTTTCGTGTTGGTGACTTCGATGTTGTTCAATCGATTCTGGTAATGGAAATCTGCAATCGGAACCCCGACGTATTGTTGAATCGATTTTGGAGCTTGGAAATCTGCCATCAAACACCGACGTGTTGTACGTGTTTTGGTGACTACGATTGTTGCTTGACTTCAAGTGAACCCAAATGAAGTTAAAAAACGTGAACACAAATGGGAATGAAAGTATCCCACATCAGCTGTGTAGAGAAATGGGAAGGCATATCATGTGCATAAATTGATATCCCACTCAAGGCTAAAGTTCAAGAGTCAGGCTTTTATTTTTGGGTCTAATTTGGAGCGGATTTGGGCTAAATTTAGACCGAATTTGGGCCGAGTTTTTCCGAATTTGGGTCAATTTTTTCAGATTTGGTTCAATTTGGGCCGATTTACTCGGAGGTTGACCGAGTCCGAGTTTTTAGGCCGAGTTGGCTAAACTCGCCAAGGTCAATGACCGAGTCCGAGTCCAAGGCCGAGTACTCGGCCGAGTTTTGCAACACTGGTTGCAATATTATATATTCATACATTTACCAAAGTAGAGTGCATTCCACACGTCCTACTTCGGTATTAAACATGAAAAGTAGTTTGGTGCAGTGGTAGAAAACTGCGTATACAAACCAAGTCGTGAGGGTTTGACTTTGACCCTTACTGTCCCCTGATTTATACACTATTTTATTTATTTGTATTCATTATATTAATTCTTTTAATATATGTTATTTCTAAAATCTAAATTGTTTACATTTGCATATATTTAAAAAAAATTAATAGCGATACTTTTTATAAAGTTTTTTAATATGTTTTTTTAAGTTACATTTGCATATATTAAAAAAATCTTATTAGCAGTGTTTTCTATAAACTTTTTTATCTATGTTTTTTAAATTTTACATTTTAAAGTATAATTATTATGATACTATATTCTTTTCTCTTCAAAGAATAATGATTGTATATTTTTATGTAATTAAACTTAATACCACTACATAGAATTATTTTTTACTTTTAAAAATATATAAGATTTCCGTTGCATCGCGTGGGGTTAACCTCCTAGTTGTATAACAAATGTAGTACAACCCCTAACAAAGTGTAATATTCCAACACAACCCACATACTAGCATATAGCATATGATGTCGATCAACATGCATAAGCAATCAACATAGTTCGACCATAAACGATGCAACTAGTTCATATAGATTTTTCAAATATATTTCATGGATCGTAACTTTTTAAAACTTATGAAATACACAAATATTTTCTAAATCCTAAGTAATGAACTTATAATCAAAATATAAATACATTTAAAAGTAGGTATGTATCTCATAACAAAACCTTTGCATATTGAAAATAGTTTTTCAAATAATATTAAAAGAATGCTTATTCATGTTTGAAAAGTTCAATTTACAAACATAAACCTTTGGGCATTAAAAATCGTGTTTTAAATAATATTTTAAAAAATGCTTGTTCATGTTTGAAAAGTTCAATTTAATGTAAATGCATTCGGATTTGTAATACTTCTTCTCAAAAGAGTATGCTAAAGATACTTATCAATCAACGACATTCTTAAATAATGAAATCTGATTTTCAAAAAATAAAATACGTTTCAAGTCAAGTCCTCATTCATTAAGAATGAAATCGGATTATGTAATTTGTTTTAAATAAATTTAATTTAAAAAAACCAAAGATTGAATTACGCATCTTAAAATCAGAATTGATTTTGAAATTATCATATTCTATAATTCAAAATACATAAAAATCATATTAACCTTTAATTGGTTTTAATTAAAAAGTTGATATTTTTGTTTAGAAAATAATATTATTCATTTATTAATCACAATTCTTGATCGTTTTAATCCAATGGTTCATGATTGGTCATACATTTATATAATAAAAAACTAAGCAAAATATTTACATTTAAACATTTTAACCAAGTTCCATTTGCGCTATTGATTAGTAGTTGTTTTGCGCTATTGATTAGTAGTTGTTTTATGATAAGCTTCAATCTCACCTTTGGTTTTGTTCCATAAATTATAAAACACGTATAATAAAAAAAGAACAAATAGCAATAATTTTTTGTTACTCTTCTATTAGATATTTCAAACGAGAAAAATCTCGTATATTCATTGTATTTGTTGACTTTTGAAATTTGCATATAAAAAACTTAAAGGAACATGATACTATATAGAATTCATATTAAACGAAATAGCTTCTTTGAAAAGAATCTACTTTTAGAAAAAAATAGATGATTCATGATAATTTATATATATACTGATTACTACCAACATATATCTAACTAGATACTTAAAAATTAAACAAAAAGGATTGGTTAATTGTTATTAGTTTCCGAAACAAATAAATTATAAGAATATTGGTAGTGAGTATGAAAGCAAAAGAGTTGGAATTTACAATCACAAAAAACAAAAAAAATAATAAAAATCTAGACAAAGGAAATATTTTCGCTCTAGAAGATTGATCCCGCTCTAGAAGTACCATCAATATTCACCATCATGTTATTGATAGAACATGTCCAGCCAATAGATTGAAGCCATACATCATAACGCATGAGAGAATGATAGAACAAATACAAGGAAAACTAGATGATAAAAAAACAAAATACCTTAAAAGGTATGAGCAAAACGCTCTTTTGAGTGCCTTAAAGCCACATGTATAAACACAGAAAGAAGCTTTACGACATTCGGGACAATTGCACGTCTCCAAGTTGCATTCCTTGAGAACGAAATGAAGAAGTTGAGTGGCAAATGGCAATGAAGGGCATGTGGGTTGGCATCAACCTTTGAACAATTTTTCTAATGTTAGTCATAGATCGAAACCATATTATTGAATCACCAAGGTAAATGAGTCTCATACCTAAATCCATTGTTTGTTTTTGCCGTATTCCTGATGTGGAATATCGACGATAGAGTAGAACTGTTGTGTGATGATCTTACTCAACAAAGACCTTTAGTATTTCGTTCTCATACTCTTACATGATGGGAATCAAGAATGTAATAGAAATGTTATTTGTGTTGTCTTTGTATGTTGGGGACCAACCATTATTTATACATAAGAGTTTAAAGTACCTATTACACTCTAATTTTTGATATTAATTCATAATGTTGAATAGCTCTTTGTAACTTACAAAGCATATAAGGCCCACATAATGATTATTGATTTCTAATATTTAATTCATATTATATTAAAAATATAACAATCTCCCACTTGGGTGTTATATGCTTGAAACTATATTACATATTTTTTAAGTACACTCTATTCAATTTCACTTTATTTCATTAAACAATCTGGTCCATCTTGTGCATAGATATCGAGCCAACGCGATTCTAATCATATATTAAAGGTTGATCAAACTACCACACTACTAGAAAAAAGGCTTTTAATGACATACGAACTATGACACACATTAAATTTATGACATACAAAAACGTATGTCATAAAAATACTGTCATATTTTGAGAATTTTAAAAGATTTATGACATATAAAATTGATTGTCATGTTTAAGTGTCATAAATAAAAACACGCGTGATGCTTTTTCAAATTTGTGTGTCATATTAATAAAGACATGCCGTCTTATAATTTGGCTTTAGGTCCAAAAACCCTTAATACCGTATTCCACTACCATCGCTCAAAATCAAGGGACCGAGAAACCTATCGTCTCCTTCCTCTATACCTAATTTAGAGAACAACCCTCTGATATCCTCTTACGATTTAACGATTTAGGGTTGTAAAAGGAATCCCTTCTCGATCGTCGGCTTTCCTTGTGGGACGAAAAACGGAGTCAAGTGGTAATCTTGGAAAATGAGGAGTCAATGTGCAAAAGAAAGAGGAACGATTGGATTTGGTAATCTCGTCGGAATCAGGCCGCCGTCGCCAACATTTGCTCTTACACCACCACCACAGCTGTCAGACATCTGCTTACCCGTCGAAATCAGGTAAAGCTTCGATTTCATAACCGTAAACCCGTTTGATTGCAGAACACAAACCCTAAACCCTGCGATTGCTGCTACACCACCACTACAGTCGTTGGAATGTGATTTTTGAATCCCGATGTGATTTTTGAATCCTGATTGGATCCGATTTTGTAACTTGTTTATGATTTGGGATCTAGATCGTGGTGCTATATCGAGTTTACGATTTGGAATCCTGATCGGTATGTAGGTTTGATTTGAATGTATTACCGAATCACACAGAAGTGGAAACAATTACGCATCCTAATAGATACCTGTTGATAGCCATTAGTGAAGGTTTAAACCAACAACGAACTTGTTTTTCCATAATTGGTACTCTGAATGTTACTCTTATTTACACAGATTACATATTACAGGTGTATTTGTTGCTGTAAATGGTACATGTTTTCACAGATTATAGATCTTAATTAATTCCACTAGCTCTAAATGGTACATGTTTTCATAGATTACATATGCTATTGTTGTTGCAGGTATTTTGAATGCTACTCTTGTTGTTTCAAAATTGGACAAAAAGTCTTTTTGGAAGGATGCTAGGTTACACAGAGAAATGCTTACACATGCAAGTGATAAGTTAAAGTTATATCATTTGAACTTCTACTTTTTGTATTTAATAAACACACAATGTCTTACACGATTACTTCCAGTCACAATAATCTCTTCTTTTGGGGTTGTTTGATACTATTTGGTGTCCTAATTTATGAATAATTTTGTGATTTTCTTTTTTTGGGCAGGTTGTAGGTTGTACAGATGATCTTCAACAATTTTTCCAACACATCAAGTGGCAAGGATTAGCAATCTACTTTCATTTATTTTGGTGGTTATTATAGTATTGTACTTTCACTTATTTAAGCTATTATTTTGTATTTGACATTTGACATTTGACATTTGACATTTGACATTGTAATGATGTGGCAATGGATGGTATCTGTATTCGTGATTTAATTTATATTATGAGAGACTAAAATTAATGTGTGATTTGATTTTAATATCATTATATATATATATATATATATATATATATATATATATATATATATATATATATATATATATATATATATATATATATATATATATATATATATATATATATATATATATATATATATGAGTAGAAAATGTAGATTTTTTTTTGGAACAGGCAAATAAGATTATTTGTTTAAAAAAAATTATGACTTACATTGTAAGTCATAAAGATTTGTCATTAATGTATGTCGTAAATTTACGACACACAAATGTGTGTCATCTGTCATTTATGACAGGGGCTTCCTTGACATACAGTTGCGTGTCATCTATACCCTTTAATGACACGCAATGCGTGTCATTAAAGGCCTTTTTTCTAGTAGTGCCATGATCACAATACCTACACACTCAATGACATATATCAAAAGTGGATAAAAATGGTATGCAATGTAATTTTACATGTATCCATTTTTAGATGGTCCAACTGTAGTCTTAGTGAGGTCAATTCCTTATGCAACATGTGTATATTGCAAGTCTTTGATAAAACATCAACTTTATTTTGCAAAATTTTCATTATACAATGTATTCATATAAGACACATAGTACCTTAGGACTCCCACTAAACCAAGGTATCATCTATGATAATGCCCATACGAGCAATATGCTCATGGAACACCTTAGGCGTTAAGCCTTTGGTTAGTGGATCTGCTAACATTGAAGTGGTTCCTATGTGATTTATAACTATTATCTAATCTCAACTCTTTCTTTGACAACTAAACACTTGATGTCAATATACCTTGACTTTGTTGAGTAACTATTGTTAGAGAGTAAAGTACTGCGGTCTTGTTGTCACAATATATTTTCAAAGGCCTGTCAATGCCATCAGTTATACATAACTTAGTGACATAATTCCAAAGCGAAATTCCATGGTTGGATGCCTCAAAACAAGCTATGAACTCGGTTGCCTTGGTTGAAGAAGCTATAAGTTTCTGTGTGATAGACTTCCATGTTATAGCTCCTCCAGCTAACATAAAAATATAGCCTGATGTGGAGCACTTGCTGTCTTGGCATCCAGCCTAGTCTGAATTAGAGAAATCAAGGACCTCAAAACTCTTAGATTTTTGATAAGTGAATATATAATATTTTGTTCTTCTTAGATATCGCATGACACGTTTTGTCGGCCTCCAGTGTTGCATACATGGATCATCCAAGTATCTATCGAGAACTCCCACTATAAATGAATGTTAGGACGATTGCATACTTGAGCATACATTAGACTCCCTACAGTTGAAGCGTAAGGGATCTTTTGCATCTCATGTCTTTCAAGATCATTCATGGGGGACTGTTTTAGACTAAGTTTGTCTCCTTTAGATATAGGCGTAGCTCCTGGTTTACTATCTTTCATGTCGAATCTACTCAGAAATTTCTCGATATAGCGCTTTTGTGACAATCTAAGGATACCTCGAGAGCGATATCTTAACATCTTGATTCCCAATACAAAAGAGGCATCACTAAGATATTTCATTTCAAATTTCTTTGTAAGAAAGTTTTTGGTTTCATGCAATAAGCCTATATCGTTACTTGCTAGACGAATGTCATCAACATATAATATCAGAAAGACATATATACTCCCATTAAACTTTTGATAGACACAATTATCAACAACATTTTCCTAAAATCCATATGAGGTGACGACTTGATGAAACTATTGATACCATTATCGAGAAGCGTGCTTAAGACCATGATGAATTTCTTTAACTTGCAAACCATAGGCTTTGGATCACTTGGCACAAAGTTTTATGGTTGAACCATATAAATCGTTTCGTCAATGTCTCCATTTAGAAATGCTGTCTTTACATCCATATAATGTAGCTCTAGGTCAAAATGAGCTACACGTGCCATTATCGTTCTAAAAGAGTCTTTTGTGGATACCGTCAAAAAAGTATCTTTATAATTGATTCCTTCCTTTTTAGTGAAGCCTTGTGCTAAGCGAGCCTTATATCTATTGATGTTACCATTTGAATCCCATTTGGATTCAAATATCTATTTGCAACCAATAAGTTTCTTACCTTTAGGTAACTCGACGAGATCCCAAACGTCGTTGTCTTTCATTGACCTTATTTCATCATTCATGGCATTCATCTATTCTTGAGAGTTAGAACTTTGCATTGCTTGATGAAGGTTTATTGGATCATCATCCCCTAAGCCAATTCCATCTTCATTTTCTTGGAGAAAAACGAAGTAATCATCTTCTAAAATCACACTTCTCCTCTCCCTAGTGGATCTCTTTAATGACACATATTGAGGTTGTTGAGGTTGCTCTACAGTTGGTGTTGGAGGAAGAATCTCATTATTGTCTTGGTTTGGGACAACACCAGGAATGTTGTCTTCCAAAACTATTTATTGAATTTAGGTATAAAACCTTGGTCATCGATTTTAGTAGATTCTTCTTCAAATACAACATCCCTAATGTTTTCTTCTCCCCTAAAGTCAACATCCTCAAAGAATCTCGCATTTCCTGTTTAAAAAATGATCAAGATGTGTGGTTGTAAAGCTTGTAGCCTCGAGAACGTTTAAGGTGTCTAACAAAATAGCAGCTAACAATTATTGAGTCCAACTTCTCTTCATGTTGCCTATAACGCCTAGCCTCAGTTGGACAACCCATATGTGTAGGTGCTTAATGCTTGGTCATTTATTTGTCCAAAGCTTAGGGGGTTTGGTAACTGCTTTACTAGGTACCTTATTGAGGATATAAATTGTGGTCTTTAAAGCATCTCCCCGAAGAGATTCTGGTAACAAAGAATGAGTAATCATACTTCCTACTATATCCTTTAGAGTCTGGTTTCGTCATTCAGCTACACCATTCATGCTAGGTTTTCCTAGCATTGTGTATTGTGGAACAGTTCCACAATCTTTATCGCAAAGGGTCTTGGACGTTGTTCTCTAAATCCATCATACCTTCTATAGTATTCACCACCATGGTCAGATCTGACAGCTTTAATTTTCTTTCCAAGTTGAATTTCAACTTTAGCTTTGAAAGACTTGAAAACATCCAATGATTGTGACTTTTCGTGTATCAATAATAGTCATCTATGAACATAATAAAATACTGTTGACCGTTGCAAGCAGGTGTATGGAACAAACCATATATATCAGTATGTATTAGTTCTAGAACATCCTTAGCTCGATTAGCAATTAGTTTTCTACTGCAGTTTGTTTCCCCTTAATGCACTCACTACTAACTTCAAAATCTGTCATATATATGGGTCCAAGAACTCCATCTAAAACTAGCCTCTGAATTCTTTGTTTAGATATGTGACCTAATCGCTTGTGTCATAGAGTGGTGAAATTGTCATTAAAATTTCTCTTTGTACCATGCAAGTTTGTATGCAAGATTTCATTATAAGAATTAACTATATCAAGCATATGCAATCTATCAATTAAAGATCCGCCTCCTAGAAATTTTGTATTATGATGAAGACTTATTTTTCCATTTCCTTGTGAACAAAAAACCATGATTTGTCCAAAACAGAAGTAGAAATCAAATTCCATCTAAAAGACGACATACAAAAGTCTCAAGTAAATCCAAATGAAAACCAACCTTTAATAGTAATCTAAATGTTCTGACTGCCTCTACGGAAACTTTATTGCCATCACCTCAAAAGATGAATATCTCATCATTAGGTGGTGGTATGCTCTAGAGGCAACCCTACATAGACACACTTATGTGGGTAGTAGCACCAGAATCTACCCACCAAATATCTCTAGTTACGAAAGCCAAATCTACTTCAGAACAAACCAAAGTAAAAAATTACCCTTCTTTACATGTCATGCAACATATTTAGGACACTCTTTCTTTACATGCCCACCTTTCTTGCAGAAAAAAACAAGTAAATTCATTTGCTTGCTTCTTTTGCTTCTTATGCTGAGATGGTTGTTTTGCATTATCCTTAGTTCTCCTCTTCTTTTTATTCATAGAAGAAGTTGTCAAGTGAGCACTTTCAGTCCTATCTCATTGTAATCTCTCTTCCTCTTGCACACATTTATAAATAAGCTCATTTAAGGACCATTTGTCATTTTGAGTTTTATAACTCACATTGAATTGCCCAAAGTGTGATGGGAGAGAGATAGGAAAACAAAATGCACGAGTAAATCCTTAGATAATTTGAACTTTAGTGAGTTATGTTTTGCAGCGAGATGAGACATTTCCATAATGTACTCCCCGATGTTCTCTTTTCCCGTATACTTCATGGATATGAGCTTTCCTAAAGTATTACTAGCCTCAGAATTTTCATTCTTGGCAAAATACTGCTCAATCTCCTCTAGGAACCTCTTGGAACTTTCTTTCTCAGAAATAGAGCCCGAACGCTTCTAGAATGGAGCATTTCATGATCATTAGGCACATACGATTTAATCGATCCCATTTCTCCATCTTTCTAGGTTTAGGGTTTTCAGTAGTGGGAATGGGTCGTTCATCCTGTAATGTCAGATCAAGATCCATACAATCAAGTACAATTTCCATGGTTTCTTTCCATATTTTATAGTTCCTCCCGTTTAGCATAGGGATGTTATGCACTTGACTTGACATGTTTGATGCCGCAACAATAGAAATTGTATCCACAAACAAACGAATATCCAATATACTCACATTAAAAATTTTATTTTAAAGTAATATGATGATGTGGGCACAAGAAATTAATTGTAATTGGTACACTCAACGCGATGATCAAATATTGAAAATAAATTATGTCAAATAACGATTTGTCTTTGGACTAATCGTAGTTCACATGATAACACTTTATAATCATCATATATTTACCATCGTAGGCACATTATTATTCGGCCAAATTTCATCTTCTTTTGGGTCGATCACAATTCACATGAATAATTTCGTACAAACATCTATTATATTTATTAGACTAATGTATGCAAAAGATGTTACTTTGACAACATTTTTTTTATTAATTTTAACTAAAATATAATAGACATGAAAAAAATGTTTCCAAACAAAAAATCATTATATTGTCGTAAATGCCCATTTAAAATCTTATCAAATTTAATGAGTTCCTGAGTTCCTTAAGTTGAATAATTTTGTTCAATATATGCCTCATTGAACTTGACAATGGCTTTATTTTAATCAAATCATAACTAGACATTTATTCATTAATAACACATAAAATCTCTCTTAAATGATGATCATCATTGAGCATCAACTTTTAGCAAAACAAAAGTCAATCTCATTTAAATTATTTAACTCCTTAAATAGTATAAATAAAAGGTTATTGAAGCTTATTAAAATTATTTAACTTCTTAAATAATATCAATACCACTCTCAAAAAATTCATACCATATGAATTGTAAATTAACACACGCTAATTTTAGAAACATTATTACTATTATTTCAGAAAATAATAATTCTCTAAAATTAACTTGCAAGAGTTATGACATTTTATCATGAATCAAATTCAACACATAAAATGATCAACTTGGTGTCTAACTTGTTATCAGTGTGACCCTATATGATCATCTATTATTTGCAATATCATTTTATGATTATACTGGGACATATTGATCCAATAACTTATGCCACCTATTGCTTAGGCTACACGGAGTGGTGGCCAATGGCCAAGGGATGGCCAACAAGTTTTTGTGGATTGGCAGCCGTTGGCCATTTTGTAGGGAGTGGTGGCCAATGGCTAAGGAACTGCCAACCAAATTAATTTGAGAAATTACAACTTTAGTCCTTGTACAATTAAAAGTTAAACAAAGACACAAACTAAAACACAAACAACTAATCTACTCATCGTCAAACGTGTAACCCAATTTCCTAGCCGCATCCTTCTTCGCTTGAAGTGCAATTTGATACTCGAACCCTCGTAGATCGGATATGTTTCTCGTCACAATATCTATCAGCTTGGTTTTGACTTTCTCTTCATGTAAAGTCTGCAAAGTGGCGACTTGCTCGTTCAATTGTTGCAATTCTGCGCTACATTGACTACTATTCGTGCCAGAACTACCTCCCTTCATCTTCCTCTTTGCTTGATCACGACCAATCGGAAGAACGTCAGCCTCTGGCTCCTCATTAATGTCGAAGCCAACATTTGCATCAGAAGACTAAGAGTGTGTGGATGTGGATGATTTGAAGCGTTTGGTAGTATTTATTCCAACGGCGAACTGATGAAAGGATGTTTGTTCCCTCCATTTTTTGTTGTCTCGGATTACCCTCCAAAATGCTTCCGCATGAGCATTGAAAGGATGTTTGGTGCCATTTTTGGCAATATATTGCTGCCGAGCAGCCATCATCACATCATCTGAATTGGCACCACTTGGCCAATTTCGTTTACATTGTGAAAAAATCGCCTCAAATGCCTTGGCAATTTTACTTACACAACGCCATTTCGAGTATATTGACTGGTGGGTACGATATGTACGACCCATTAGACGACACCATAATTTCCAAATCCTTTCTTGGAAAACTTGGGATTCTTGGTCGTTTCCGTGAACCGCATCCTCCGATATGTTGACCCAAGTTTTTGCCAAAGCTATCACCTCATCAACTTTCCAAGACTCTACCTTGGCTCTCTGTTTCATTGGGGCTTTCCCTTTTCCACGACCTTTTGATGATTTTTTTGGTTGTGGTTCTTCCTCTTCTTCTTCTTCTTCTTCTTCTTCTTCTTCTACTTCTTGTTCTTGTTCTTGTTCTTGTTCTTCTTCTTCTGAGTCCGATGCAAGAAGATGTCGTGGTTGAGTTGAGAATAATTGTGTTTCAGAAACTTGAGATTGTACTTGTGGTGGAGAAGGTGTGGTGAAAATATTTTGAGATTGTGTGGGAAAAGCATTTTGGTTTTGGGATAAATTGTAGACAAAGTTGGCTAAGAATTGGTTTTGTGTCGGTGAAAACAGCGGCTCATCGGGTTGTGGTGAAAACATTATAGGGTGATAAGCATTTGTATCTAGGTTTGATGGATGGTTTGGAGGTGGAGTGATATGAGTGTTGGAAGATTGTTTCTTGGAAGATTTTTGTAACATCCGTGTATTGGGCCTAGGAGTTTTGGGCTTAAACCGACAAATAAAACTTATTTTGTAAATAAAGAAAACAAATGAATAAATAAATTTAATATCTTGTTATATTTTATATGGTGAATAAATGAGCCAAATATAGTTTTAAAATCAAATTATAACCAAATGTCAGAAATTTTGTCATAAGGACTAAAAGTGTCAATTTGGCCAAACTTACCCTAAGTAAATTTGAGTAGTCATGGATTTAGAAAATTAGAAGATATATTAAAGGAATTGAGGTGGAGTTTATATTAGGTCTAATAATTCCTTGAATTTCATTAAGGAACTAAATTGTGAGGAATTTTAGTGTAAGAGACCATTTGTGCCAAATTGAGAAACTAAAGGTTAGTGTTGACCTATTCAATGACTTAAGAGAAATAAATAATTGTATTTGGGGCATAAGTGTGAATTTAGAGAGTTCTAGTTAGAAGAATGGACTTTTGGGTGTTGTGTGAAGAAAGATCAAAGTATAGGGGACTAATGTTGCAAAGTCATGAAAGAGGTGAGGTTTTTGATGGGGGTTTTCCCCATTCCAGCATAAGTCACGATTTTAAAGAGGAGAGGGAAAGAGAGTGGCGATTTTATGGAGGTTTTGGAGGACAAGATGC
This sequence comes from Cichorium intybus, assembly GCA_023525715.1. Classification (NCBI taxonomy): domain Eukaryota; kingdom Viridiplantae; phylum Streptophyta; class Magnoliopsida; order Asterales; family Asteraceae; genus Cichorium; species Cichorium intybus. Next base: position 50,874,006 of record CM042016.1, on the reverse strand, counting down.
TAGGGTTTGAAGATTCATCAAAGTTCTTGAGATTCTTAGCCAATCTAAAGTATAAACTCTTCCCCTTTAAGCTTGCAAACCCGTTTTTGGGATGAGTTCTATGTCAAATCCGAAATTGGTAATGTGGGGGAGGAAATCCTAGGATCCCAAGTTTTAAACCTTGAATCACTAGAATATGGAAATTGGGTGTTGGAATGGGTTTTATCCATGTATATGATGAATGGATCTTTTGGTTTAATGGATGAGTGAATCATTTGCACCAATTGGAGGTAATAATGGAGTAAGGATCATTTCCTAATGATTCCATGGAATGGAAGAAGGAATCTCCATTTGTAATCACCAATTGTAGGAATGTAATTGGGTATTCCATGGTTTAAGCTTATGGAGTGAAGTTGTGGTCATGGCATGTAATGGATTCATTTAAAATGATTTTGAATGATTCAAGTGAGTCTAATGATGTATTAAATTGGATTAGAATAATGTCATTTTGATGGTTAGGAGTTTAGAAAAGTATTGGATCTTGAGTTGGGTGAAAAGGGGTGAAAATGACAAAAAGTCGGAACTGCTGTGCACGGAACACGGCCCGTGTCAGGAGGAACACGGCCCGTGTCAGCATGTCTGAGACCTTCTGGTTGGTTAACACGGCCCGAGTTATACCTAACACGGCCCGTGTCAGGATCTGTCCAATTTTGAGTACTTTTTGGGTTTTGAGCTTTACGTTTTGGGCCTTGGGTCCTTGTTTTAATGCAAATCTTTGGGGATGTTTTAACTAAGATTTTCCTTATATTAAAGAGTCAAGGACTTCATTTTGGATGGTTAATGATGGTTCCTTCTTAGTTCAAAAGAAGTAATTATAGTGCGACTTTTAGATGAATCGAGTATGATACCTTCCATTCTTGGCTTGTAGGAAGGAGATGTTTTGTTATGACTTGGAGGTGAGACTAAGGACTTGAGCTAGCACTCAACTAAGATGATTTGATGGATGGGATGATGTCTAGGAGAGCTTTCAAATGCATCAAACCTTGTTTGTGGAGTTAGTGTTGACTCGTCAGTTGACCTTGGGTGAGTTTACCGGGAGTACACATCCCAACTATTATCTTTCGTGTGTGTTATCAAATACTTTCATGCATGATATTATGTGCAATGTGTTATATGATTACTACTTGTGCATTACATGAAAATGAGTTTCTAAAGATGTTTTTAAATAAAGATGATGATGATATTTTGACAGATGTTTTGAGCATCCTATTTGTGCATTGCATTGCATATAAGATGGGATTGACCGAGTGAACCTTATGATGACCTTAAAGATGTTTAAAGATGATGGGCTAAAATAGCCACCTTGATGATGGTTATTCCATGTAGAGGGTTAAGATGGGCCCTCAATGATGTTTGTGGAATTGTTCCCGACAATAGGGAACCGCATGAGGGAGTTGCTAACCCTCATGGGACTAGTGTGATGGCCACTAGTTCTAGTTTAACCTATACGGGGATCGAGTGATATGCTTCGTGCGTGTCATTTGTGAACTTATGTAGGTGCCATCGAGGTGAGTTGGACTTTTATGAGATGGACGTGGGTTTGGATAGTTGCATCATGCATTGCATTTGCATATCAATACTATCTATTTTGAGTAAACCTTTATGATGTTTTAAATAACTTTTGAAGTGTGTGTTAAAACTATTTTTGGGGGTTTGTCCCGAGTGTGGTAGTTCACTACTCACTCGAAATGGGTCAACCTCGGGTAAACTCACTAGGCATTTCAATTGCCTAACTTATTTTGATGTGTACTCAGGTTGAGGAGTTTAGATGACATAGAAGAGCTGGATGTTTAGAAGGCCATGGTTTGTGTGGTATCATTTGAACTGTGTAATGGTATTTAAATTGTTAGAACCTCGCTATTTTATAAACTAAAATGTTTTATCTAAAATGGGACCAAACGATGTTTTCTGCAACTTAAACCTAAATTATTTCTCATTAAACCCCATGTGTTTTAAAAATAGTTTTGAAAGAAGATGACTTATTTGAAAATGTTGAAATTGAAGTTTTTACTAAAGGATGATTTTGGAACAACGATGATAAACCATGGGTTAAAATGATGTTTTATGAAAAGCCTTAAGCGAGGGTGTTTCAATTTTGAACCTTTCTTTTTGTTTGAAGACATTTTGAGAGAGTTTTGGAAGGGATTCTTGTGTGAAATGAATGAGATTTGGATGTATATATATAGGGGATGAAAGAGGTTTTAAAAATCTGATTTTAAAAAAAAAAACGGCTACTTTTTATATATGGGTTAAAAGTGTAAATTTTTTAAAACATTCCAAATTCTAAATATAACCGTTCAGGGGGTGTTTTTGCCATTTCTTGAAAGTTACTCACCCGTTGGCATCTCGCCAACAGGTTGGCGAAGAGGAGATGGCGAGTGGTTGGCGAGGACGTCGGCATTGGTGATGGCGAGTCGCCAAGAGGGTTGGCGACCTCTTGGCGATCGGTTACTCCGTGTAGCCTTAGTAGATACATAAATAGTTGACATAACTAGATAATGTTGTTAGAGCTTAAAGAATAGCATGGAGGACATTATGACTTGATAACATATAAAACTCTACATTAGGATGGGATGTGTATTTGTATTGAACGAGAAAGAAGTACACGACTTTAGAAATGTCATTTTCTATAAGTCAACATGTTTATTAATAGTTTTTGTTATTGTTCGTGTGGTGTCCTTAAGAGCTACGATGGAGATTTTGGGTTCGATTAATGTAATAATTATTATTTGATAATTAATATCAATATTATATTTATCGTCAACATTTTAAGTACATAATTTGTTTTGTACAACGCGCCGGCATTTCCCTAGTATATATACATAAGTAGGTTCAAACGACAAAAAAGTTGAGAATGCGAGAATGATTACAGACAACCATTTTAGAATGCTATTTTTTGGAAAAAAAAATCTCAATATATCAAAATTTATAAATATTATTATCTATAAATGAACATTCATATACATATAATATTTTATATAAAACTACGAATATATATATATATATATATATATATATATATATATATATATATAACAACAACACTAATCATGTGTCTTATTTATATGTGAATCTGAAGTATAGAAATATGAATATGAGTAATTTACCTTAAATTTGTTTAACTACTTCAATATTTTAACCATTTATAATTTATTCAGTAAGATTCACAATTGAATTATTCAAATTCACACGAAAATTTACTCAGATTTACATGTCAATATCATATGGTATTATGAATATCAACACCGAATAAAACACAGTTCAGATTCACATGTGATTCATATTTGAATATCAACTAGCTGAAATTAAAAAAAAATAATATTTTTGTATATCAATATCGATGTCTATTTGTATAGGACAAAATTTATGAATTTGTATATGTTCAATTTTTTTCGATAAAAAATAAGGCCTAAAAATTAAAAAAACGAAATTGGTTTTTTTTATAATCCATTACATGCACGTCCAACGTAAGTTGAATAATCGTGTGGATGAAATTAGTCTCTCAGTACTATGGTTTAAATTAGTCTCTTATTAAACTCATATATATATATATATATATATATATATATATATATATATATATATATATGTATATGTATATGTATATGTATATGTATATGTATATGTATATGAATATATATATATATATATATATATATATATATATATATATATATATATATATATATATATATATATATATATATATATATATATATATATATATAATTGTATATGTATATGTATATGTATATGTATATGTATATGTATATGTACATGTATATGTATAGTTATATGTGTACGTGTACGTGTACGTGTATGTGTACATATACGTATACATATACATTTATGTATGTATGTATGTATGTATGTATGTAAGTATGTATGCATGTATATATATATATATATATATATATATATATATATATATATGTATATACATACATACATATATATATATATATATATATATATATATATATATATATATATATATATATATATATATATATATATATATATATATATATATATATATATATATATATATATATATATATATATATATATATATATATATATATATATATATATATATATATATATATATATCGAACTAGGTTATATTGCGGACAACAGTTATTGTGAGACCGTGCGGACAATGCTATTCTGTGAGAAATGATGATTAGAATATGTTTTTATTGGTAATATTAATACTAAAGAAACATATTCTCATAGAATTATTGCTATTATGAGTTTATGGCGTATTTTCAATAATTATCATTCGTTCTAGTGTTTCACACATTCTGATTCACTCATTCTCATTCTGAAAGAATGATAATCATAAAAATTTCATATAACCCGTATAAATGATTTAATGACAATAATTCTATGATAATATGTTTGTTTCGTATTCACATTACCATAAAAAAGATATTATATTTGTTATTTTTCACAAAATAGCAGTGTCCGCACATATATATATATATATATATATATATATATATATATATATATATATATATATATATATATATATATATATATATATATATATATATATATATATATATATATATATATATATATATCACATCATATAAGCATGCGGAAACTGATCAAGTTTGAAGTTAATCACGGAACACTAACGATATTTTGATTTGAACAAGTGTACGATTGCCTATAAACTATCGTGGTTTGTGAAGCTTGTTCACAGGAGCAAGAAAACAAACAAAGCAAACTTTACTTGAAAGGATCATATGCAATTTCAATCTATTTGTAATTTAGTTTAATGATACATCATATCAACATTGAACCATTCTAATTAGCGATTTAACCCGCAATTAATTTAGCCTTTTTCTGAATGACATGGGTATCGGCCCTGGAGGCTAGAACTTGTCCCTTTTAAGTACGATGAATCCGTATGGATGGCAACTAACCACGTTACAGGTAAGATGCTAACAAAAACCGTGTGTCTTAACATGCTTTTTCCTAATGCTTATGTTTTTCACATCAATATTAAAAACATCCCAAAATTAACGAGACATTATTTAAAGAACTTGTATGTATTGGTCACTATGGCTAGGCCTCTTCTCTCCTATGTAACGGGGTCCACCATGTCCCAATTTTAGAATTGGCCATGACCGTTTTTCGTAGTTTTTTTTATCACTAATCTTGAAATTAGAGGTTTCTCGAATTTGAGTTACCTAACTTGTCTATGGACGTGTTTGACAAAACTAGCTGGTAGCTGGTAGCTGGTAGCTGGTAGCTGATAGCTGGTAGTTAGAAGCTGTTAGCAGTAACTTTTATTAGTACAAAAATATTCGGGAAAAGTAACTGTTAGCTTTTTGAAGTGTAAAATAATATAAAAATCAAAAAGTAAACATTTAACTCTCTCAAAATCTACTTGAAATAGCTTTTAGATTCAGAACATTTTGTTAAAAATAAAAGCTAAAAGCTCAAACTGTCAAACGAAGTTTTTTCTTTTATTTTTTCGAGCTTTTTTCTAAGTGCTAAAAGCTTAAAGTTTTTGAAAAGTTTCATGCCCAACACACCCTAAATCCATCTCCAACCCGTCGGTGAAACACAAAATTGCCGGCCAAATCTCCTCCGAGCAAATTTCGTGCAATGTTGTTCACACTAAAAAAACACCAAAATATGATTTCATATGAAAATTATTAAAATTTTAAAATGGAAACTAACAACTAGTTTAATTACATAAAATATCATCACAACAAAATTAATATGTGAGAGCTTTAAAATAAGTCAAACCCTGAACCTGATAAACATTTTTAGGTTTTTTATTTTATTTTTTATTTTTTATTTTAATAAGTTTTCGTAATAGTATTTCCATAGATAAAAAACTATAAATATCATCAATAAATTATTCAAAATAACTCTATACAATCGACTCTAATCTTTTATAACATATTCGGTATTTAACTTTTGTTATTTACATCGAACACCGTGAAAAAGACTCGAGCGTTTCATAAATTTATTATTCACTTTAAATCTAATCTATAAATTATTCGAAATAATTTATACACTCGACTGTGATCTAAACTATACTAACTTTAGCATAAAGGTAATGCATCTCTATTGCATATATAGATAGTGTAATTGTCCACTAGTGAGTGTGGAAGAAGACAAATTTAGGGGTCTTAGTAGAGAACCTCATAATCATAAAATCAAATTTAGGGATCATGAGTGGTTGACAACAAAGTTTTGATTGAAATAAAGAGACTTATGTTAGGATTAAGTCGCTTTAAACTTAGATTTATAACGGTTTTGGTCTAAACCAAAGATCATGGACTTATTGATGCAACTTTGTCCTTTCTAGTCCTTTATTTTGCTTTAGGTTTGGTGTAGATAAGAACTCGCTTAAACCTAACTTAACATGCTCTTTTGTCTTTCACACTAATCTTCAAGATATCATCTTAATCTCTTTTGTTGGTTTCGGTACAAACAAAACTGATAGTATGTTGTAGAAAACATTACTATATAATAAATATCTTGATCTTTGCTTGTGATTTGAATCTTATGGCATGTTTGTTTTTGTTTTTTTTTTTTTTTCTTTTGATTAAGTATAGTCAAGATGAATCATATTTAAGAACAAAATAATAACAAACTTAAGACAATTAAACGAGGGCGAATTTCTTTAAAGTTAGAACTTAACGAGACTTGTCAATTTTTTATTAAGTTATTCTTTACATATAAAAATAAAAGAAAACAATAATATATAATATATTATTGTTAAGTCCATTAATCTCTATTTTTATATCCTTATGTTTATGTTTATTTTTATTTTTATATATCTTCTATAAAGTAGATCGATCAATTGTTAAATATTAAATGATTTATATTTTATCACATTAATTTGATTTTTTATATTTGTCCTATTATTTCACACATTAATTTAACATTTCCTTTTTACATTATATAATACCACTTATTTGCTTCTTCTATCCATTGATCTACATCATCATATGGCTTTTGAAGTCTATTATCAATATTAATTTATAATCATTCCATCATAAAGACATGTTTTATATCAAAGTTTCAAACAAATTTACTATTTGGTTTCAACTTTCAAAAGTATTAAAACCCAAAGTAAATAGTAAAATTAGTTTAAAGCTTCCAAAATTTCATTAGGCTTGCAATCATAGTATGTTGTTTGCCTTGTTCTAATGTGTGATGATAATGGTGTGAACTTTTTTTTTCACTCCACCAAGATATATATACATCAAAATTTTCAACAACAAAGATTTGAATCTTTCAAAACAATTAAGTTGAACCCTTGTAATTGTACATCAAAGTTTAGACTAATTTATTTGAATCGTTTAATTCTATATCGATGAGTGGATAAAAAAGTTTTCTATTAAGGATTCTCATGAAGGTAAGAAAGAAATTTTTTATTTATATATTAGGATACCATTTCTTTTAAATAAGGAGATTCTACTCGCAACATTTGATATTTTATCGATATGACACAACAAAAAGGTAGAATATATGTTACATATAAAAATCAAGACTAACTCTCGTCGATATTTCCCACATTGCTACATGTCTTAAAGTGAGAAAATCTAACATATCTAAGAAGACAAGGGAAAAGCATTGGCGTGACCGTAGCCAGCACACATTCCATGATGTTTCATTTTCAGGCTTATGAAATTAAGAGTCAAAACATAAGACATGTGAATTCTGCATTATGGTTAGCTCTTTTTTATTAAGGTTTTATGATAGTGGGTTTTTAAAATAATAAAAGAATGATATGTTTACTTTAAAAAAATTGGGACGTTAAATAATGTAGAAATGATAATCTGAGGATAGCAAAAGTAACCAATAACTTTGGCTCTGATAACAGTTGTTGATATATGAAAATATCTAAATGACTAGAGATGATATATATTAATGAATAGAATGTAAGCAAGGATATATGTGAGAAACATAAAAGATTAAATGTAAATAATAAGAAAGTATACAATGAGAGAAGAAAGTTATGAATGATATTGATCTTTTAATCATTTATAAAATGTTTATAATTCACACATTTGAGCTTAAAACAAAGTCGCTTATTTATAAGAGGAAGTGGTTACATCTTAAAGATACAAAGAAGACAATAAGTGCATTCACAATAAAGATATCCCAAGATATGTCTCCTGATATCCACTCAACTATGATCTTTATCTTCTGTATCCACTGGTACATACAAAGTCCTCGTATGGCTTATTCCTCGGATCACGTGACTTCTTAGATGACTTCAACACTTGATTCTTCATACATTAAGTACAAAAAGACTCTATATTACGAATTATCACCTCAAGTCCATCAGACTATTTGAACAATTGCAGTCTTTGATCACACATATCATAATGCTACCAACATAGTTAATTTTATAGTCTTCATGTTTCAACTTTACAGCTTTTCCACTACCACAAACCTATGAATAAAGTTGCTACACATCCAAAAGTAAACCACGTACAATCTAATAAATAAATAAATAAATTGATGAAATTAATGTCTTAAACCTTAATGACCTAGACTGGACTAAAATTTTAACAAGTTAAAAAATGAGAGCATATTACACAAATAGGCTCTAAACGTTTTTTAAACATTTATAAAAACAATTGTGATTATCTGGATTTAATAAAATGGCTAGCAAAATACTAAAAAGCACACTATTTGCGGTCATAAAAGTTTAAAAGTAAAATGTTATAATACACACACACATACAAACAATGCTTCAATGGTAATATTTGAAAGTAGGTTTCTATAAAAGTTTTTATCAGAAAATGCTTATAATTAAAAAAATAATAATGTAATTTCATTTATTTGTGTATTGTGGCACCCTAGATTCATTTCTTTCAAGTACATATAGTACAAAACTATTTCTTGCACAAACTATGATGTTAAAAATTTAAGTCAAATTTATAATATACAAACCAGTAAAAGTTCTCCCCTATTTCCTGCATTTCCCCCTAAAAATGCACAACATATCAACGTTCGCCCTTATTTCTATTTATATAAACATGTTATGATGACAAAATCACAAACTAATTAAGCTACAATTTCTACCGGGTTGGTGGGTAAAGCTACAACTGAAACATATTTCCTAATTTTTTTTGTTGAATTAGGTTGGTAGGTGGAGCTACAACATCTACTGGATTGGTTGGTGAATAAGACATAATAATAGTGAAAGAAAGTCGCTAACATATTTCCTAGCTTCATCTTACTAGTATACTATTGAATACCATTTTCCTATAAAAAACACATAATAATTCACTTCCCCTTACTCCCCACTGACCTATCATAAGTTCAGCCAAGGAATTATAGATGATTGTTCATTGCATTTGTCGGATATATAACATGTCCTCTAGAATAGATGTGACTGCATTTGTAACCTTCTCTAGATATAATTTTGTAACTTGGAGATGAAAAGTTTTAAGATTTTATAAGAAATATTTGTAAATAAAAATAATAAATTAGTTAAATTATTTGCCTCGTCAAACACACAACGTAATTATACATGAGAGCGACCATACACCCATTAATAGAACAATCACGATAATTGAAATTTTATCGACACCCAAAATCCTAAACCATTTTAACCCCTTCAATGAACCAAATTATGTTGTATTTGCAAAAAGAGGTCGATCATGAAACCAAATAAACTACTTTTATATAGAAAGAAATACCAATACAGATACTTACCCAACACCAAAGACACAAACACATTTCAGTTAACCAAATTCATTTAGTATTTTTTGTAATTGTTTTAGTTAAGCTCCAAAATAACATCATTAAAGTCAATAAGTCCAATATCCCTACAGGTGAGAAGCATTATTACGAGGATGAGAGTTTTGTGATATAAGCTTCATTTTAGGCCTGGTGGGGAAATAAGAAAAGAATGGTTATTTGGAGTATCTACACTACATACACATATAGATAAACAAAAAAAATGTGAATATGTGATTATCACAAGGAAAAATATCAAATTTTAAGAATAAAAATCGAAGATTGGATTGTTCCACTTTTGGTAACACAATTCTTTTTCAAGCTTTTGGTTGCACCCTCACATCACAATGTATGAAATTGGATGAACATAATGTTATCTTATCGTTAATGATTCACATTACTCAAAAGATACAGTCCACTACATATCATATTCTCATAATGGTAAGCCAAAAAAATGTTTTACGCATATATGTTTACAGAACCAATTACTAATGGTACAGCTGCTATAGTTTTGTTAGAAACTCAACATGCTTTTATTTAATAGCAAATTGATTATAGTTTGATTTCTTAACTTAAAGCAACATAATATTTCTAAACAGGCTTCTCAAGTTCAGTCATCACACAATGACACAATTGATAATAAAGCACAAGGGTACCCCTAACAAGGAAACCCGAATCATTCCAAACCTAAGATCATTACATTTAAAATTAGAATGAAACACACACCCACACAAAATATTTCATAGAAGAATCACTTTCTGAAACATCAAGAAATGCTACCACTAAAGTCACCTATATTGAAAGACTTCAAACCTAAAGCCTATGCCTTTGGAAAACTCATGTAAGGTATTTAGATGAAACCCTTTGAAGGCGGATCTTATACACCTTTAAATTTGTAGACCATTTAATTCTTGAATTGCAACCAATAGAAAATCATATCTAATACGCCTAATATAAATCCACCATAAATGTTTAATGCTCCATGCATCCCACTTTAATGACAACTATAATAAGTTAATGTTACAATTGAAAGAATTGATCTCTAAAACTATAACAAAAACAAAATGAACCTAATACAAAATCAACAAGTAAATACACATAGGAGAATGATTTCATAGACCCAAAACGCATATGTCGAGATCTTTTGGTTTATTAAAGCTACACAAATGAACAAAAACATAGATATCATAAAAAATAATAGAGAAATTATGATGGAGGAAAAGATGAAAGTTAATATTTTCTCTCAAAAGGAACATATTTTCTAAGGTAAAAGTAATGATGTGCAAACAATTTCAAGAAACACACACATACAAAGTCATATCAGATCTATATCACACATTTTTGAAAATTATATACTTACCCTATGTTTCCGTGTATTCTCACTGTCATCGTGCACCAAATGAAGACAATAATGATTATTTTAATACAACCATTATGTAGCTTTATGGATACATTAACATATCTGTTGGGTGTTGAAATCAGTTGATAGATGAATTAAAACAAAGATTATACCAATAACACAATCAATCACACAAGGATAATATAAGCAAGTTAAACGAATAAGGTGAAATGGATAACTTGTGCCGAATGCTTGATTATAAGATATGGTTTTACAATGGGGTTTTCTATGTTGTGGTTTTACAATCTCGTAATCTCACCTTCTACACGGCAAGGTATCACTGATATTTATACTGAATCAATGATACGAATAGTACAACTTTTACAAAGAATATCCTATCAGTGTACTAGCCAATAGGATGATAGATTCATGCACCACGTATTGTACTATACGCGTGCACACAAAAGGATTACAGGCTGTGAAGTCTTTGGATCCTCTGTGCATCACACTTCGGAGTCTTCAGACTTCGGGGTCTTCTATAGCTTTATTACTTTGGGGCTTCAGGCAGAATGACTTCGGATAGTTGAGCACTTCATCACAAATAGTCTCAACAATCTCCCCCTTTGTGTGAAGTGCATCCGAAGCCTATCTTTGTTGCCGGATGTGTTTTATGAACGCCTGCTTTAAAGTGTACCTCACTGTCAACCACCAGTTGAGGTGTTCTCTCAATTTCTTCTTCTCTTGCCAGGTATTCACAAAACAGTTGTTAACAAGATTAAGAATTTGTTTGATAGACTCCGTAGGGAAGCGGCCCATGAAGTCAATATCAAACAATTTAGTCACCATGGTTTCATTGTCATGGGACAATCCTTTGAAAACTACACCCCATGGCTTATCAACAATCTGCCCAGCCTTCAGGTCTTTAAAATTCTCTATTGTGGTTGGTGGAGGTGCAAGGGATTGTCCGAAGAGTTCAGCCACTACAATATCAAAACAGGTTACTCTTTGAAGATAGTTTCTGAAGAAGGAGGAGATGTGAGTTTTAGCCATTGCAAAGACCCCCATGTCTTCGCACTCATTTTCGGCTGAGAACTTGAGGATGTCAAGAAGTGATATGAAGTCCGAAGGATTCATAATTGGGAAGTCAGCAATTGTGAACCTTGACTCTTCTTCATTGGTACCCTGAAGCATGAAAAAGTTTAGGTTCGGAAAACCCACATACTCCTCTCCTTTCTTGATGGAGATTATTTTGACTATCTTCTTTGCACTCCATACATAAGCCGGAGCTTGAATGTACTTTGTATGGAATGCAATTTTCCTGACCTTGAACTCGGTTATCTTCTCTTTCTCCTTAGGAGCATGCCTTTCAAATTGCAGAGAGGCAAAGGTCTTCAGATTGTACGGGAGATCGAGTTGCTGGTCTTTACTGTTCTTTATATCAAGGCTCTTGAGTGGAAGCCTGTTGTTTACATGGAAGTCAGTAAAACCGATGGTCTTGATCAGATCCTCAGTCCATGTCAGGTTGTCAATGGCAATTCTTTTTATTTCGAGGATCTTCGTGTACTCCTCTTCCCTTTCCCGATTAACTTGCTCCATGTGTGGAGCAATCCTGATTTCTTTCCTCAAAGGCTGAGAACTGGAACCACCCACTTTGGTTGTCATTGTGGTTCCAAATGTGGGGCCAGCCTTAGAGGGAATTTGAGGGATAAAGGGTGGTCTGCCCAGCATGGAGGATTGAGAAGTTGTTTGGGATTCGGTGGTTGTAGACTTGAGAGCTTCGGAGGTTGGAGTCTCAAGAGCTTGAGACTCGAGAGCTTGAGACCTTGTGGCTTCTGATTCTCCCCCTTGTGAAGGATGAACATGGTGTTCACCCTGAGTAATTTGTTGGGGTCTCTCTCGCTCAGCCTGAGATTTCTCCATTTTTAGAGAGACATTGATCATCAGTTGAAGAGCATTTTTCAACTTATTGACCACGTCTGTGATGATGGTCTGGTTGGTGGTTCGGAGCTCATTGGCAAAAGTGGTGACAGCGGAAGATGACAATTCCGCAGTGAGCTCTTCCACACGTTTGTGGGCATCAGACAGGTGTTTGGCAAACCCTGTCTGGTATTGGGAGTTGAAGGACTCAGTTGAGCTACGAAGATCATGTAGCTCCTTGGTCACTTCGGAGTTAGATAACTCCAGTTTCCTCACCAGCTCCTCCATTTGCTTGTCGTTTTGCTCCTTAAAGAGCTGGTACTTCTCATCAATCTGCTCAACAGTAGTCTTGAGCTTTCCTTCAACCACTCTTTGAAGTTCCATTTGTTTCTTCAGAATGCGTTGTTCTGAAGCCTTGACTAACTCTTCCATTTTCCTGGTCAGGGATTTTTGAACCTCACCGATCAGGTCCTCAACACTAGCTTCGAGCTTCTTTGTGGGATCGAAGCCAGTGTTGGACAGCAGTAGGGCATCCAGCTTGCGGTTGAGAATCTTGTACTGTTTCCCCAAAATAAAGTCTGTGTCATCCAGACTTTCATCATCAGCATCTTCGATGGCAATTGGTGCCATGTGGAAGATAGCCATGGTTTCTTCCATGGATGGGGGTTTGGTGAGTGTGGCGGTTTCAAAGTCAAAGTCATCTTGGAATGGAAAATCAGGTAATGATGTATCCAAACCAGATGAGGGAATATTTAAGAAGGTGTCGGAAGAGGATGAAATAGGTGGTACAGTGGTGGATGATGATTTTGGTAGTGGAGGTGGTGGTAATTCGGATGAAGTAGTATGAATTGTTGTAGTTTGTTGTGCTGTTGTGGGAGGAGGAGGAATTATATGAGGGGGTGTAGGAGGTCGGGTTGTTTTTGGTGGTGATGGTGGCATTGAGGTATGTAGAGGAGTTGGTGGTCTTGTTTCATGGATGGGTGAGGATTGATGTTCTTCCTCTTCTGCTTCTGGAATGGCTTCCGAGGTATGTTTCTCGGACTCCGAAGACTCATCCCTGACAACCAGTTTTCAGGATCTCTTCGGTTGTTTCTTCTTGGGAGTGGACTGCTTCGAAGCTTTTCTTTTCTTTTCTCCCTTCTTCGGACCACTAGGTCCACCAACCGCTTTCTTTTTGCCCTTGGCTCTAGTTTGGGGCTTGGTAGTAACGTGGGTTTCTTCTTGTGTAAGATCCTAACAGGATATGAAATAACAAGAGTTTTCCTGTAGGCATTTACCTCATTGCAGTCGGTGGGGACTTTGGAGAGCATGACCTCTGGAATTTGAGCACAGAAGACCACTGGTACTTCATCCAGGGTTGGAATGGCGATTGGAGTGAATTTCATTTCAGCGAGAGAAGGTTCAGGAACATAACCTGATTGTTGATAGTGGGCATGTACAACAATCGCCCAGAATCTAGCATTTTCGATTTCTGTCCCCTTCATGCTGTGGTTGATGTCGGAGCAGAAATCGGCCCAGAGAATTGATGCAAAATCTACTTTAACATCTTAGTAGATTCCGTAGAGAAGGCCTTGGAAGGCAACGCTTGCCGAATCCAAGCCTGAGGTTCTTCCGAAAAGACATCTAAGGAAGATACTGAAAAAGTACCTCCAAAGATCGGGAAGCTGGTTTTTCTTGAACAGGCTGATCTTTTCGAGCAGGGGCTCATACCCCATTTCATTGAACATGGCGACCAGTTGGTCGGCAGACGGGACCACCATTTCTTTCGAACTGTAGAATGGAAAATGGAGAGCTTCAGCAAACTTCTCCTTGGTCAGTTGAACTTTCTTGATTTTGCCCTTGGCGTCAATGGCCTCATAAAATACGGATTTGACTTGATTGTTGGAGTCAAATAGAATGTTTGACGTGTAGTGAGCCCTGTAAACCAGAGTCGCAGGGATGGAAGGAGTGTAGGTTAAAGCATACCCTAGAACTGACCTTTTCAAACATTCGACAACGGCATCGATTGGTTCAGGGTAAAGTTTCAGATCATTGCGGAGAACCGGATTAGCAGACTGGTTTTTGAGAACAGGGATGGATATTGTCTCTGTTGTGTGAGATGAAGCTTCAGCCATTGATGAAGAGTTGAAGAAGACGGAAGAACTTTTGAGAGTATTTTTGCAGAGGAAGTTCGAGAGTAATGTTCGCGTAAAGAGATGAACAGTCGGGTCGTGAGATATATATAGTATTCATGGTCCCAAGGCCATTTAATGCGCATGGGATTTGGTCCACTAATATTGTGACACATCAGCACCAAGCCGTTCCACTTACTCTGCAAGACGTAACCGTACGGCTGTCAGTCATCATTATTTGAAATTGAACCGTCATCTTCACACGATCTTATTGTTAGGATTGGCCACGATTATCTCCATGAAAACTGTTTAACAACAGACAACAACGGTTATTAAATTCAAAAGAATGTTTGTCTCTGAGATAATCATAAATGTGAAATTCAATTTAGTAATAAATTGACTTCGGTTCTTTGAAGAAAATTGTAACCGTTGTAAGTCTACATCAGAGTGAAATCATCAGGTTACGGTTGATTCCAAAGAGTGTTGTTTTCACTTCGGTGGATTTTGAGTGATGCAATATAACATTTATCCTTAACATCCATGAATATTATGAAAAGAAGATTTAACAAGTTAATGTTCAGAGTCATTCGAATCATGTTGGAAGTCCACTTTTCATTTTGAAGGTTGTTTGATTCAATATCAGTCAAGAATATACAAGTCTAATCACCCCATCACTAACTTGATTTCGCATTTGGAAACATGTTTTGAGTTGTGCTTATGTGCTTTAAAATTTTCAAATATAATAATGATAACATCCTTTGCATTTGAAATTTAAAGAAATTTTCATTCATGAATTGAGCATCAGAAGTGTTTTAGAAATTGGATTGTTTTGAAGATTCTTTTGAAAAATTTATTCCCTTTCATCAGTTGAAGTGTTTGGATACTAGACTCTGATGACAAGCCTTTGAGCTTCGTACACCAATCCAACTTTATCATTTAAGATAGACTACTTGAAATGTTCATATTCTCTACAAAGTACTCGACTATGTTATAGGAGTTCCTTGTATCGTTATTTAAAACAGAAGAATAAGCCTTTGAATGCTGATTTTTCTTGCTTTTGCATTCCCTTGTTTATCTTTTTGTCTTTGTTTGTCTTTGATTCTTTTGACAATTGTTTTCTATTTATCCTTTTGATCCTTTTTCAAATTTCCATTTCATCTTTTCTATTTTGGATGTTCTTTATCCAAAGACATAAAACATCACCATATAGTTTTCTTCTTTGGTGCCTTTTAATTTTGTTTTAAACAACCCTTGTGGGTGAAAATATTCTTGTAGTTCAATTTTGTACCACTAATGAAAAGAGATTTAAATTTACTTATCAGACAATGTTGGTACTATTTTTGAGGAAAACTTCGGAGCACTTGAGTTATCCTGTGTAGTTTTGAGGCTACATGATTAATTTGAAGTTGAAGCGAGTCAAGTTCCGAAGGGTGATTAGGAATAGACATTGTGTTAAGGATATTAGAATCAAACAAGGTTTCAAATTGTAAAATAGTCTTAACCTCACTTCGAAGTCTGTTTCCTTACCAATGTTCCAAGTCGATTCCCAAATACCTTTTAGTGCAGTAAGGTATGATTATCAGAATCTAAAATCAAAGTTTTGTCCTTTACTTGGTTAATTCATGAGAGAAAGGTTAAACTTTGTCATTCTGCATCAAAATTTTCTCATAATTTGGTGTGATTTTTCTTGTTTTTGAATTTTCTTTGACGTAAAATCTTTTTATTTTTGTTCTTAACAGGCGAAGTCAAAATATGTATAATTGATTCTCAACTTTGAAGTGTTTATTTTGAAGGAGAATTTTGTTCCGCAGAGATCCGAAGTGATATTTTACTTCGGAGTGCTGCGGTGCAATTCCAAGTGTTTTTTCTTGTTTTGCTCCGATGAGCTCCGAAGAGTTATTTTGCTTCGGAGTACTGTGGAGTAATGTGAATTTGCAAAATTTTGAACTGAAGAGTGGGGTAAGAGTAAGCAAATCTGGGATTTATTGAAGAGTGGATCCATTTATCATTCCAAGTCCACGAACGATTCTTGTGAATACTTCTTCATTCAGAGCTTTATGAAGATGTCTGCCAATTGTTCTGTAGTGTGAACAAAGTGCACCTCAATATTCCCCTCCTCAACAAGACTTTTAATGAAGTGATTGCGAAGAGCTATATGCTTCGTCTTGGAATGTTGAACTGGATTGTGGCAGATACGAATTGTACTTTGAGAGTCACAAAACAAAGGAATTTTTCCCATGTTGATGGCATAATCTTTAAGTTGGCTTTGGATCCATATGATTTGTGAGGTACATGCTGCAGCTGCTACATACTCTGCTTCTGCTGTGGAGATGGAGACACAAGTTTGCTTCTTGGATTGCCAGCTGATTAGCTTTCCATCTAAGAATTGACAACCTCCCGAAGTGCTCTTGCGATCAATAGAGCATCCACCAAGATCTGAGTCTGAATAAGCTTGTATGTAAAAGCCGGAGTTTGCTGGATACCACAGGCCATAAGCAGTGGTGCCATGAAGATATCGAAAAATTGTCTTAACCGCAGCCAAGTGAGGTTCTCTTGGGTCAGCCTGATATCTTGCACAATTACAAACTGCGAACATGATATCAGGACGACTGGCTGTGAGATAGAGCAGTGATCCAATCATACTTCGGTATTGCTGTATGTCTGTCTTCTTTTTATCCAATGAAGGATTTAGCCTTGTACCTGCAGGCAATGGAACTTTTTCTTTTGAGCAGTTAGTCATTCTGAAGCTTTCAAGCAAACTTTTTGTGTATTTTTGTTGATTGATGAATATCCCCTCCTTGGATTGTTTTATTTGTAATCCAAGAAAGAAGTTAATCTTCCCCATCATACTCATTTGAAACTTGCTTTTCATTAATTTTTCAAAATCTTTTGACAAACTGGGGTCAGTGGATCCGAAGATTATGTCATCCACATAAATTTGGATTAACATCAAATGAGATCCAACTTTCTTTGTGAAAAGTGTTGGATCCACTAATCCTTGTTTGAAATTTGATTCTTTTAGAAATTTAGTCAAGGTCTCATACCAAGCCCTTGGTGCTTGTTTTAAACCATAGACTGCTTTGTCTAGCACATAGCAATGATTTGGATGAATTTTACTTTCAAAGCCAGGTGGTTGTTCAACAAAAACGGTTTCTTCGAGATCACCATTCAGAAAAGCACATTTGTCATCCATTTGATAGACATCAAAGTTTTTGTGTGCAGCATAAGCTAAAAATATCCGAACTGATTCGAGTCTGGCAACAGGAGCAAAAGTTTCTTCATAATCAATCCCCTCCTGTTGACAATAACCTTTGACAACCAGCCTAGCCTTGTTCCGAACTACATTGCCTTCGGTGTCTAGTTTGTTACGGTATACCCATTTGAGACCGACAATTGAGGCATTTGCAGGTTTTGGAATTAGCCTCCAAACTTTGTTTCTTTCAAATTCTTCTAATTCCAACTGCATTGCTTCAATCCAGTCTGAGTGATCAAATGCATCTTTAACGTTCTTAGGTTCTACCTTTGAAATAAAGACATTGAACATGCACAACTCTGAAGTTTTGTTAAGTTCTACTTGTCTTTGATGAAGTTGTGCACGATTCAATACTTTATCATGAACATTACCGATGACAAGTGATGGAGGATGATTTCTCGTCCATTTATCCAAAGGAGGATAATTTGGATCAAAGTCAGGAGGTCCTTTAGCATCGATGTCTTCAATGTCTGAGGGATATCCCGAAGTGGAAGGGAAATCACGCATTAGTAAGTGATTATTTGAATTTGTGTTAATTTGTGGTGTGTGCATTTGTGAAGTTGAGTTTAAAGTGTGCTCCCCCTTGACATGTGTTGGTGTTGAGGAAGTGGTAGCTCTATCCGAAGCGATTGTTGTGGCTGAATTCGGAGTGACAATCTCTGGCTCCCCCTGTATTGTTGGATACAAGGACATGATATTAGAGATTTCCTGGGGAGATGAGATAGGGGTGTTGGTTCCTCTTGGACTGTTGTTTGACTCCCCCTCAACACTTGCAATTCTTCCACTTCGGTTAGTAGGTTCCCTATCAGCACTAGTAGTGCCTTCACTTTGGTTTGATGGCTCCCCCTCAACACTAGAATTTCCCATATTTTGGTTAGATGACACACCCTCAACAGATGATGGTCTTTGCACACTACTTATGGAGGAGTCATCAGGTCTATCTGTGAGCTTGGATAGTTCAGACTCATGGTTATCTGGTGCCCTAGCTTCGGAGTCCACAGCTCTCACAGGTGGATCAAACAGATGTGTGAAGTCGGTGTCGAATGTTGTGATTGGAACAACATCTAAAGTAGGTTTTGGAAAGATTGACGACATGGGAAATGGATGCAGACACTTCTTGATGTAGTAGTCATCAAACCTTAGATTAAAGGTTTCTTCGATTTTGCGAGTTCTCTTGTTCATGACTCTGTAAGCTTTTGAGTCTTGAGAGTATCCAAGGAAGATTCCTTCTTCTGATTTATCATTGAACTTAGTCAAGTGATCCTTCAAGTTCAAGATAAAACACCTACAACCAAAGATGTGAAGAAATTTGACATTTGGCTTTCTTCGGTTGAGCACTTCGTAAGGTGTGATATGAAATCGTTTGTGAATGTAGGATCTGTTTTGAGTAAAGCATGCAGTAGAAATGGCTTCTGCCCAGAAGTACATAGGCAAGTTTGCGAAATTTAGCATAGTTCTAGCTGCTTCACACAAGGAACGATTTCTTCTTTCCACAACCCCATTTTGTTGAGGAGTATAGGGTGCAGAGAAGTTGTGACTAATTCCCTTCGTTTTCAGGAATCCATCCAAGGTCTGATTTTTGAACTCCAAACCGTTGTCACTGTGCACAGTTTGGACTTTCTTGTTGAGCATCAATTCCATTTTCTTTATGAAGTTAATGATTTCTTCAGCAGCATCTAATTTGTTTCTTAGGAATAAAACCCAAGTAAACCTTGAGTAGTCATCAACTATCACAAGAATGTATTTCTTCTTCCCAATTGACTCAACTGCAAATGGACCACACAAATCCATGTAAAGAAATGAAAGAGGTTCGGTGATTTTGGGATTGATCACAGTTGGATGCTTTTGTTTTGTTTGCTTTCCATGTTCACAAGCAGAACAAAGAGTGTCATTATCAAATTTTAGAGTTGGCATTCCTCAAACCAAATCCATAGCCACTAACTTGTTTAAATCTTTGAAGTTCAGATGAGCAAGTCTTCGGTGCCATAGCCAGCTGACATCAGAGTTGGCTTTTGAGAGAAGACATAAAGATTGCCCACCAGTTACAGGCTTTAGATTCAAGGGAAACATTGATCCCTTCCTTTCAGATTTCAGTAAGACTTCTTTTGTTTCTTCTTTTGTGATCATACTCCCTTGGTTGTTGAATGTTACAGCATTGCCAGTTCCTACCACCAATTGAGATATACTCACAAGATTGTGGTTTAACCATTCAACAAATGCCACTCTACTGATTGTGAATTGGCCATTTGTTATTTTGCCATATCCCCGAATAGGACATGTTTCATTATTACCAAAGCGAACATTTCCAGCATCATCCAAGGTCCTGTAGTCCTTGAGATATTCCTTCTTCCTAGTCATATGTCTTGAGCAGCCACTATCCATGTACCATTTTGAATCATACCGCTCATTAGACATAACCTACAATCAATCAAGAAGAAGTTGGTACCCAATCAATCTTGGGTCCTCAGGGTAAGCAAAGAATTCTTGAATCCATTTTTCTACGGCCTCTTCAGAAATTTCATTAGCATTTAAATTAATCAGATTCTCCGAAGCATCATGAGATGAGCAAGATTCCGAAGTATCTGAGCAGGATTCTGAAGAGCTTTTAGTTAAAATGGATGAGTCCGAAGTGACTGACAAAATTGCTGACTTCAGAACCCATTTTTGAACGGATGATTTTGACTTCGGTGTTTTTGAAGTTTTCTTTTTTACTTGAAAGATTTGATGTATTAGAAGAATTTGAAGTTTTTGTTATTGCAGTTAAGTTTTCTTTCAAATCATTCCTTTTCCAATTTTGTTTTGGTTTTTCAATTGTTTACTTCGATGAGATTGAGCTGAGCTGCATAACGTAGAGCTACATAGATACTCTTCGTATGCCAATTTGAAGTCGTTTAGTGAAAGATTCTTATCTTTAAACATATCCAAATTTTTGTCTAGCCACTGATGGAATGTATCTATCAAATTATTTCCTTTTGAAAATGTTTTCTGAGTGGGTTTTTGAAATTTTGGATTTGGAAAGTTAGGTTTTGTTGGAGTAAAAGTTGGTTTTTCCTTTTGATCTTTGACTTCCGAAGGTTTTGAGTTAAATGGTTTTGTTCCAGAAGTTGAAGCAATTGCTTCATTTTGTTTCAAGCCTTTAAGAGGAGCTTTTCTTTTCACAAGATTTTGAGTTTGTTTTGATTTCAAATTTGCAGCAATAGGTTTTGAGGTTTTTGCAAAATTTTGAAGTTTTGTACCATAGGCTTCGGAGTGTTTTTAGATTGAAAATTGGGATACTGCATCATGGGATAAGAGTTTGTTGGTTTGAGTTCTGAAGGCTTATTTTCATCAGATTTATCATGTGGTACGCTCTCTTTTGATTCCAATAATTGAAAAACATCCATCTTCGGAGTTACAGATTTCTCCATAACTTGAATTGATTTGTCATTTTGGTTTGTGTAAACATGGTTGCTGTTTTTGACTTTCAAAAGATAGTTTAAGTTCTTAGGAATTTTCTCCTTTTCATAGCATAAGCGGTTGTAAATGCTATGACCATACAAATCTTGTTTTCTTATGTTGATTTTAACTTCCATTCTTTCATTCATTTCATTTTCGACCATTTTGGAAGATGAGAAAAATCCTTCGTTTGTAACTGGGAGTTGTCCTTTTCAAGAAGTTTTTGTAAATCGTTATCAGTTTAGGGTAATCCACCGGGTTTTACAAAAATTGTGTTTTTGAAATAAGAAACTTTAGGATAGATACAGGTCACTTTGACTAGTCTTTTTGAATTGTCCTTAAAATATTGATCATAAAAAGCGCATTCATCTGTGATTTGCATTTTTGAGTTTGAAGTTTCTTTGGTTTCAAAAATTTTTGATTCACAGCCCACTTTTGTTTTTCCTTTGTCCACCGAAGACATTTGTGAAATATCTTCGGAGGGTGATTCGGATACCGAGGATGATTTTAACAGTGTCAAAGAAGAACAATCAATTTCCTCCATGTCCGAATCACTTTCAGAATCCTTCTCAGACAGGTTATTAACAAATTTCTTTTCTTTTGTTTCAATTTGAGGTACAGCCTTTTTCAGGATGGGAATTTCTTGCGGCAATATTTTCAACAAATTATCGGCACTTAGATGTTTTTCTACAGATATCAGGCCATGTTTGTATGAGGGATTTGTAACTTCGGAACCTGATACTATGGATTCACACTCATAGGATATACTATCAACTTCCTTTAATTTAAACTCAATGAAATGCAATAGTTGTCTATGTTGAACATTGCAAACGTCAGCTGAATGATAAATTCTAGTAATATGCGCATATAATCGTTTGGCTGTTTCACAAAATATGTTTTGCTGTTTCAAGATTACATCATGATTGTTTAAATTTTTTTCTCTATTTTCTTCTAACAAGGAGATTCTAAGATTGGATTTTTCTAATGCTAGCTTCAGGCTCTCTACTCTCCCCCTCAAGCTTAGAAGCTCCTGCTCAGTGAGTACTTCCTTATTTTTAGCATCAACGAGTAATTTGTGCATAACAGAGCAATCACGAGTTATTTCATTTATAATTGGAGTAGATTGAGAAATAGGAATTTTAAAAGATGAAAGAAGTTTTGATACCTGTTTTGGGATTGTTAGGCAAGTGTCGTTTGCCATCAAGCATACCTCCTCATCGTCATCAGAAGAGTCTTCAAACCAAGTCTTCGGAGTACCAGCAGCAATCATCTCATGTGCCTCCGAAGTCACAAAGCCAAGACCTGTAGTTGCTTCAACCTCCAGCTTCTCTTCATCTCCAAACTTCTCCGAAGTGTCCTTTAGAAAGCTCTTACCGACATCATAGGCCATGAAAGCACTATCAGATGGCTTTCTTACTTCCTCATCATCTGAGTCCGAAGACCAAACCGGATAAGATCCTTGACGATCATCAGCAGCCATTAGGGCTAGATCTTTGGTCCTTACTCTAACTTCCTCCATTTTTCTTGCGTAGTATGCTTCGTCCTTTACTTGTGGTTTCTTTTCGTTTTGTTTGCGAAGCATGCAATCTTTTGCAAAATGATTCTTGCCATGGCAATAGTTACAATCATAGCCAGAATCACCTGAGACCTTTTTCTCTTCAGTCTTTTCTTTGGATGACTCCGAAGCCTGTTTTTCAGATGGCTTCGGGGTTGACGATTTTAAGTTTTCATCCTTCGGAGTGAATATTTCTGGTTTTGGTTTGGGATTGAAGTTTGATTTGTTGAAATTCTTCACAAATGGCTTCCCAGAATTGTTCTTGAAGAAGGGCTTCTTGAATCTACGATTGTTGGCGGCATAGAGAGCAACAGTCTCTCCATTATCATCTACCATATAGGCAGCAATGTCTTCATCACTTGATTCTTCATCCTCTTTTGAAACGAGGGCAAGTGGTCCAGAACCAGCCATTTCACTTCTTCGACCCACCACATCGGGTAAGTGTGATTTCAGCAGATTGTATAGGGCGGCCAACTTATATTTCTCAATATTCTCATAGGATTTTACCATAAGCATGATTGGCCTCCACTCCTTGCGAAGACTATAAAGAAATTTGATATTTATCTCTTGTTGGCTTCTTGTTTCCCCATAATTGTCTAGGGTGTAAATCATGTTGCTAAAACGTTCATAACAAGCTTCTAAGGATTCATTTTCTTCTTGCTTAAAGTTTCCGAAGTCAGCAAGGATTTCTTGAACTTTGCTGGTATGGAGGATTTTATCTCCTCCAAAACGGAGTTCGAGATTGTCCCACATCTCTTTTGCAGATTTTGCATCGGCAATGTGATGGCTTACGTCAGGACCCAAGCCACTTCGCAGTTCACGCATGGCCCTCTCATCGTTTTCAAGCTTCTTTATGTCAGCTGCATTAAGGACAACGGCTTCTTCTCCGTCATGTACAACGAATGGACCAGCAATGTCTGTGTGTGGACCGTCAGTCACAGACCTCCATAAGTCTTTGTCAAGTCCAATAAGATAATATTTCATTTGGCCAGCCCAGTAATCATAGTAAGAAGTTACTAGAACTGGGGCCTTCGTTGCAGAACAAATGAGGTTAGCATAGTTAAGCATATTGGCATATGTTGTTGTGGAATCAGTCATTTTGATAGATTTCAACCGGATCTTTTCATTAAAAACAAGTAATAGAGATTTGCAACAGTTGCAGAAAGCTAGATCTGAGAATCAAATCAGATTTAGAACTGCAGCAATGAATTTCAAGCTCTACTATCAGGTTTTTGAGCTGACTTGCTCTGATACCAGTTGTTGGGTGTTGAAATCAGTTGATAAATGAATTAAAACAAAGATTATACCAATAACACAATCAATCACACAAGGATAATATACGTAAGTTAAATGAACAAGGTGAAATGGATAACTTGTGCCGAATGCTTGATTATAAGATATGGTTTTACAATGGGGTTTTCTATGTTGTGGTTTTACAATCTCGTAATCTCACCTTCTACACGGTAAGGTATCACTAATATTTATACTGAATCAGTGATACGAATAGTACAACTTTTACAGAGAATATCCTATCAATGTACTAGCCAATAAGATGATAGATTCATGCACCACGTATTGTACTATACGCGTGCACACAAAAGGATTACAGGCTGTGAAGTCTTCGGATCCTCTGTGCATCACACTTCGAAGTCTTCAGACTTCGAGGTCTTCTATAGCTTTATTACTTCGGGGGTTCAGGCAGAATGACTTCGGATAGTTGAGCACTTCATCAGAAATAGTCTCAACAATATCTATATCAATATATATATATATATATATATATATATATATATATATATATATATATATATATATATATATATATATATATATATATATATATATATATATATATATATATATATATATATATATATATATATATATATATATATATATATATATATATATATATATATATTAATAAAAGAACAAACATGGTTGTAGAAAGAGAATGTTTGAATGAGTTTGTTACTATAGTAGTTGTCAAGTAAGTGTAAAGTTGCACCATATGAGGCTTTACATAGTAGAAGGTATAGGCCCCCACTTTATTGGAATGAGGTAGGAGAAAAACAACTAGTTGGGTATGAGCTTGTTCAACAATCTACCGATGAAATCCATTCAATTTTAGATAATTTTAAGGTTTCCCAGGATCGATAGAAGAGTTGTATGGATAATCGTAGGAAGCCAGTTATAGCATCCCAAATCTCATAATAAATGGCTGGTGCATAAATTAAGTGTTATAATTGAATCACACTCATATAAAAAACAAGGTCAATAAAATATTTCAATATTTAAATGATTAATGAGCTAATTAGATGAGATTTTCTGATAAAAACAATAAAAAACCACTCAAGTTTCTCTCTTTAAAATATGTCACTCAAATCAAGGAGACGAAGTCATGCTAAAGGTGTCACAATAGAAAGGTGTAGTGCATTTTGGTAAGGGAGGAAAGTTGAGTCCCCATTATGTTTGGGTCTTGTGTAATTAAGGAACGAGTTGGAGAGATGGCTTAAAAATTGAAGTTACCAAGGGAAATGCAAGGAATTCAAAGCACATTTCATGTCTTCAACCTACAGAAGTGTTTGGTGGATATGGCCATGAAAATGCCACTTCAAGAAATTAAGGTAGAGGAAAACGAAAGCTCCTACTTGCAAATATATGTAAAGAAGTAAGGAAGTTAAGGCATGTGGAGATCCCATTGGTGAAGGTTCAATGGAAATATCATAGATGATCGAATGCAACCTGGGAAAGTAAATGAGACATGAAGCCTAAATACCCTAATTTGTTTTTTTAGTTCAAATTTCGAGGACGAAATTTAGTAGAATGTAATAATTCAATAAAAGTTATATATATATAATTTCTTTTGAAACCCCTAATGGAATTCTAAAAATCGGTAGAGAATTAAGGGTGAAATCAAGGAAAGGAGTTCGTGAAGGTTTTAGAGCTCTTTTAGCAATTAAGATATGTTATCTAATTTTATCTCATTATCGTCATTTAGAAAGGTTAATATGTGTGTTCTATGTGTTTTGGTTCAACCTTATGTCTCTATTCAGCTAAGAAATGACCGAATTTGGTGAAAATTGAATAAGCAAAATTTTAGGTATGAAATGATACATTTAATCCAAAATTATGTGGTTTCTATTTAGATTGAATATGAATATATGTTAGTAAGGAGCGAAGATAATAAAAAACGATTCTAAATAATTAATTGGCGTTGTTTTGAAAAAAAATCCTTACTAAGTGTAACGTCCCAAAATCCAGAGTAAATTTTTTGTTTTTAAAAAGCGGTTCAAATACATAAAACAGGTTGGAAAATAAAAATCATCCAATTCAAACTCAATAAATTTAAAACATTTAAAACTGTGTTTGTCAAAACAGTACAAACGTTATCCAGTGGAAGACTTAAATACCAAAATCTCATACGCGATACAGTCGCGCCGTGCTCCAAGCTCAAGCCAATAGATATCTGAAAAACATTTAGGATGAAAGAGTAAACACAAAGTTTAATGAGATTCCCAATCTGAATAAAACTATATAATTTTGGATTAAATAAAACCACATAAATTTGTCTTTACAAGAATAGTCTTTAGAGTTTAGATAACTTGCTACTTATAGCTTCTGTACCATGAAACATTTTCTCTTTTCAAAAGTTAAAATGAAATCTTAATTTATAGAAATGACGCTTGTAATTTTGATGACTTATCAATGTCATTTCTTTAAATTTAAACAGATATTTGGTTTAATGCCAATGACGTCCAGTTCAACTGGTCTAAGGCACCGGGTTATATACCCGCGTGGTGGGAAGGTCTGGAGTTCGACTCCTACCAACTCCCATATGGGGGATTTTCCCTGGAGGTGAGGCTTTAAGGGGAAGTGGCCTTTGCGCCATAGGTAATTGCCAACCGCCCTAGGTTGCGGGGCTCTTACCCTCAGGTGAAACCAAATTGCCAAGTTCCAAAAAAAAAAAAAAAAAAAAGATATTTGGTTTAATGTAAAACAAAAATTAAGAGAAAACGAATTTGCTAGTGTTTATTATTAATATTTTTAGGGCAAATTTCATAAAAGACACTAACTTTTCAAAAAAATTCAATTTTGACACTGTGTTATTTTTTTCAATTAAGTCACTAAGTTTTCAATTTTTTTCAATTAAGTCACTATGTTTTCAATTTAGTTTCAATTTTGACCTTTTGACTGCTCAACCCGGTAGTCAGCTGACGTGGCATGATGACGTGTCAGTCTATGATGATTCGACGCAGACGTTGCATGCTGACGTGGCACCCGAGTGTCAAAATTGAAACAAAATTGAAAACATAGTGACATAATTGGAAAAAAAATTGAAAACTTAGTGTTTTAATTGAAAAAAATAACAGAGTGTCAAAATCTTTTTTTTTTTGAAAAGTTAGTGTCTTTTTTGGATTTTTTCCTACATTTTTAAAATAATAAATTCGTCTTTTTACGTTTTTAGAACGTATACATATATTTTTTTACAAGTATAAATATGTATTTTTATATTTTTAGAAACATAGATACATTGTCATAAGTATATATAAATGTATTTTTATGCTTTTAAAAATATAAATACGTTTTTCTGCATATAAACATGTATATATCAATAAAATATGTATTATAAAATGAGTTTAAAACTCTTTCTCGATATTTTTCCATTATAAACATGATTTTGATTGATACAATATGTGATTATATGCAAAACAAACGTACTTTATATTTCTAAAAACGTAAAAATAAGTATTTATTCGTTAATTTATGTTTGTTCTTTTATGTTGGTTTAAGTTTGTTTTCACTATTTTTCCACCATAAACATACTTTTGATTGTTACGATACATGATTATATGCAAAACAAAATGTATTTTATATTTCTAAAAACATAAAAATAAGTATTTGTTCGTTAATTTATATTTGTTTGTTTATGTTGGTTTAAGTTCGTTTTCACTATTTTTCCACTATAAACTTGCTTTTGATTGATACCATACATGATTATATGTAAAAAAACGTATTTTATATTTCTAAAAACATAAAAATAAGTATTTGTTAGTTAATTTATGTTTGTTTGTTTATATTTGTTCCGTTATGTTGGTTTAAGTTCGTCCGTGTATGTTTTTTCATTTAGAAGTATAAATACATATTTTTTATGTTGGTTTACGTTCGTTCGGTTAGAAGTATAATACATTTTAGTTGTATAAATATGTTTTTACGTCTTTAGAAGTATACATACATATTTTTATGTTTTTAGAAATATAAATATATTTTTATGTTGGTTTAAGTTCGTTCGGTTAGAAGTATAATACATTTTAAGAAGTATAAATACGTTTTTTACGTCTTTAGAAGTATAAATACATATTATTATATTTTTAGATGTATAATACATTTTTAGAAGTATAAATACATTTTTTACGTCTTTAGAAGTATAAATACGTTTTTTACGTCTTTAGAAGTATAAATACGTATATATACTTATGAAAATGTATGTATACTTCTAGAAGTATAAAAATACGTCTTTATACTTGTAAAAAAATAGAGTAAATTACAGAAACAATCCCTAAAGTATCCCAAAACTAACAGAGAGAATTCCTGTTAGTATCCCAAAACTAACGAGAGAGAATTCCTGTAGAAGTATAAATACATTTTATGTTTTTAGAAGTATAAAAATACGTCTTTATTCTTCTTTAATACGTAAGAAACTTTAACCGGATAGGAGAATTCCTGTAGGCTACCGTCGTTTAATATCAGTTTGGCTGTGGGAAGGAACCAGTGGTGTTATTTGGGATACGAAGAGAGAGAGAGAGAGAGAGAGAGAGAGAGAGAGAGAGAGAGAGAGAGAGAGAGAGAGAGAGAGAGAGAGAGAGAGAGAGACGTGGGGGTGGGGGTGGGGGGTTGGGTATTTTCTTTTTTTATTAATAAAATAAATAATAAATTTAAAGAAAAAGAAAAAAAGAAATTAAAAATGGTATTTTAGTCTTTTTACTTTATTTAGGGACCGATTTGTAGGATTTTGCAAATCTTAGTGACTCATATAGTGAATATCGATTAGTTGGGTTCTCTCTGTTAGTTTTGTATGTTCTAAAAACGTAAAAAGACGAATTTATTATTTTAAAAAATGTAGGAAAAATTCCAAAAAAGACACTAACTTTTCAAAAAAAAAATTGATTTTGACAATGTGTTATTTTTTAATTAAAACACCAAGTTTTCAATTTATTCCTATTAAGTCACTATGTTTTCAATTTTTTTCCAATTTTGACACTCGGGTGCCACGTCAGCATGCCACGTCAGCGTCGCATTATTAAAGACTGACACGTCATCATGCCATGTCAGCTGACTACCGGGTTGACCGGTCAAATGGTTAAAATTGAAACAAAATTGAAAACATAGTGATTTAATTGAAAAAAAATTGAAAACTTAGTGACTTAATTGAAAAAAAAAATAACACTGTGTCAAAATCGAAATTTTTTGAAAAGTTAGTGTATTTTATGAAATTTACCCATATTTTTAAGACTATATTTTTTGTACTTTTTTGGTTTAATAGTTTTGACTTTTGAATATTACTTTTAAAGGTGAAATTGGAAATGTTGGCATAACAAAAAGAAGATATGATACTTTTATTAAAAAATTTACGAACATTTTAATTAACGTGATGAAAAAATATTATCGGTTTTGTGAACCGGACATGTGGATAGTTGAACAAAGATGAACAAGTAGGATTCTTTTCTAGGATTGTGGCATTAGAAAAAGTTGTTAGTAGAAGTTAGGGTGCGAGATAGGGGTATCGAAAAAAAACCGCAAAACCGAATTGAACTGGACTTTCAAAACCGAAAAAACCGAAACCGAAAAAAATTGAAACCGAAAAAGACCGAAACCGTGTAGCTGCGGTTTGGTTACAGTTTGAGTCTTTAGATATCTGTGGATATCCGAACCGAACAGGAGTATTATATAAAATTATAAGTAACACACACACGTACATAATATTGTAGATTTCTTGCCAATTGGACCTGATTTAGTGTTGGTTTTTGTGTTGTCTAATAAATGCTAGATTTTTTTGAGCTCTTAAACTTATGTCAAGAACTTTTAAACTTTGTCATGTTGAACATTTTTATTTTTGAATTAATGTTTTACAATTAACAAATTTGTAGTTGCCATTGATTTTGAATTTTATGTTTTGCGGGTATCCGTGAGCTGAACCGTCGTTAACCGGCTTCTTATGGTTTGGTTCGGTTCGGGTTTTCGGAGCATTCGGTTCGGTTACAGTTCGTGCGAATCAAGTATCCGCCCCGCACTTACGGTCCACATTTTTCTTACTATCCGAACCGATCTGCCCCATCAACACCCCTAGTGCGAGAAACGTGGCAAGATTCAGTTAAGACCTAATGCCTACGAGGTGAGTTTCGTATGAATTTTGCGGTTGCTTGCATAAAAAGTTGTTACTGATATTATTCACAATTGCATGTTGTATTGCTAGAAAGATTTTATGTTGAATGTATGAACTATTTATTGTATACAATGAAAATTTGGGTGGCATATATATAGTGAACGAGCATAGTAACTTACTATATGATCTTCATATTAATTGTCGTACACGGTGTGAGTACACGACGGAGAGCCTATGCTCTGATTATTTAGTCGTAGCATATTTGTTGTGCCAGACGAAGGCAATTGGGTTCCGTAAGCTGGTTCTTTGGACAAGACAATTTAGTACCCTAAAGTGTATCTCCAATGATGGAAAGAAAAACGAATAAGAATCATTCTTGTTAAACTATAACATTGTTTGTCGAATGATGTCAATATGCATGAAACCCACAAACTCACTAGGCATCAGACTTGTCTCATTAGAACAAGAGCACAACCCAGGGAATCTTATTGCAAGCGGCAGTGGAAAGGAAAATGAAAAGGCTTGATCGTGAGATCACCGTACGAGTTCCGATGAGATGTAACACTTGTATGATTTACTATACTTTTTGTTTTTTCTGTTTTTTTGTTAAAGATGATGTAAAGATACATTCAATTAATTTTTATATTTGAAGCAAAGTAAGAGGTTCCCATTAAATCAAAAATCAACATTCATATATAACTACTTGAGTTAGCTAGTAAGCCATGTTGACCATTAAATAAAAAAATCAGTACGAATTTCATTTTGAGTATCCGCTTTGGAGCCCAAATTTTACATTTAGTGTATTGCGATGTGAGGTGCGCCTTGTGTATGCTTTACACTTTACAGCGTGTGATTTGTGAATGAGTGATTTTTATTTGATTGTACTTACGGCCCATTACACGTTTCGTATGGACCTTGTGTATCGTGAAGTCTTTGTAACATAACACTTTTGGAAAGATTCAAAATTCTGACAACAAATTTATCGTAGTATATTTGTTAAAATCTAATAGATATATTTTAAGAAAAATTACTATATTCTTAATGGGCATTGATATTTCCACTTTACTATTTTCTTCATCCACTTAAAGTAAAAGTCCTATGACTTTTTTGCCGGCGCATTGGTTAGCCCAAAATGCATCACAAAAAACTTATAGTGGTCATAACGAGTACGAAAAGCAGTCTTCAGAATATTAGACTCTCGGATTTTCAACTGGTGATATCCCGTTCTCGAATTGATCTTAGAAAAATAAGATGCTCCCTGGAGTTGATCAAACAAGTCGTCAATTCGAAGTAACAAATACTTGTTCTTCATCGTGATTTTATTCAACTTTCGATAGTCTATACACATACACATAGACCCGTCTTGCTTCTTAACAAACAAAATTGGCGCTCCCCACGGCGACGAACTTGGTTTGATAAACCCCCGATCCAATAACTCTGGTAATTGCTTTCGTAACTCTTCCATCTCTGAGGGCGCTAATTGATAAGGAGCATGAGCAACGGGAGCTGCTCCTGAACCAAATCGATCACAAACTCTATCTGACGATCCGGCGGTAATATGGGAAGTTCTTCTGGAAAAACATCCGGAAACTCTTTTACTAGATTCAGCTGAAGCTACATATGCCAAATAAAAAACTCCCCCTTTACTCACACCGCTACAAGCCTTAGGAAAGGAAATGACAAGAATTCTCATACGCCGTCGTTCACCTTGGATCATAATTCATATTTCATCAGGTGCTATAACCACAATACTCTTGTTTTCACAATCAACTTGGGCATGATTTGTCGCTAACCAATCCATACCCACAATAATTTCAAACTCTCTGGTGTTGATTGGCTTTAGATCAATAGAGAAAGTGGTCCCGTTAATCTCAAGCTAACAGCCTCTAATCTGTTCAGAAACCCATACATATCTACCATCAGACACTGCTACTTCTAAACTCTCATCCATCGAGGTTATGGGAAAAATTAAACGAGGCATAAAAGAAGTTGACACAAAAGAATGCGTAGCTCCAGGGTCGAACAACACATACACGAGAATCAAATTTAAAGAAAACAACCTGAAACTACATCCGTCTTTTCACGGGATACCTCAACCATCATCTAGAAAGCTCGTGATGCCACCGGCACTCCTTGGCCCTTTGTCTCTTCTTTCTTGCCTCCCCGCTCATCCCGTGGTTTATCTCGAGGCGTTCCAGGCTTGTACTGGTGACAGTTTGGATGAATATGATATGTAGCCCACACTGGAAACACGCTTGTTCCGCCCGACAATCTCGAGCGAGATGTCCCTGCTTCCCACAATTATAACAACCCGAACAATTCCCTAAGTGCTTCTTCCTGCACTTCTCGCACCACTTACCCTCCTCTTTTCGACCTTTACCTCGAGTGTTAGACCCAGACTGTTAAGACTTCTTTTGAGGCATCCACGGATGTTCTTCCGTCTTTCAATTTGTCTCACTCACCTTCTTTTCATTCTCCTGTCGAGAGAACTCTGTCTCTCTTTCTGTGGCTCTACCCACCACTTTTCGGAAGGAAGAAAATTGAAGTGGCTACACCATTTCTTGAATTTGGGACTTTGAACCCCACACATACTTGTCTATCTTCCGTTTCTCAGTATTGATTTGATGTTCCGTGAACCTTTCTTTCTCTAAAAAACTCAACGTATACTCTTGCACCGAGCGAGACCCTTGCTCTAAGTGCATAAATTCGTCTTCTAACCTCTTAATAGCCACTTCCGAGCAGTACTCTTCATTAAACTTGGTCTTAAAATGTTCCCATAATAATGATTGTGTTAAGTCAGGCCCCAACGTTTGGCTAAATACTAGCCACCAGTACTATGCATTCCCTGTCAAGATATTGGTAGCGAACTCCACCTTGTCACCCTCTGCACACTTACTAATTCAGAACACTTTCTCAGTATGAATTAACCACTCTATTGCCCGCACTGTATTAACTGTACCCGAAAACTGCTTGGGTTTGCAACTAAGAAAAGTTTTATAAGTTCATTCGGTTTTCTTTTCAAAAGTTCCTTCCCAATTTAACTTCCTTTTCAGTACGAACTCTACTTTCCCCTTGACTCTCATTTTTTGGCGTTTATCATGAATCTTGCTTTGTAGCCCCTTCGCCCTATAAACCTACAACATTAGATAATAGTTCACGAACAACATCAACTATTATTGCTCATAGGTCTGTCGGGTTTCTCTCTACTGGGCCACTAGCCCCTCTTCGTACCGAGCCTTGAGAACGTGTCCTGCCACCTCTTGGGGCTCCCCGCCTTGAATTTCCTCGAGTAGGATTACTTCGAGTGCTTGGCATACTTCAAAATTCAACAACAATTAGGTTATATACAACACACATGTCTATATACACGTAACTGAACAACACATCTACCATTTCTCAAGGTTTAAGTCTAAGGATTTGATATTGGAATAGTGTCCAAGGTTATAAACTTGCTGGAACACTTATGATAAAAGTAAAGTCCTTTTGGGTTGCCCTCAGAACCCAGAAAAATAGACAGAGTCAAACTAGAGGAAATGTTATTTAGTTAATTAATTTATTGAGAATAAATTAATTAGTAACTAAAAGAATAATGGCAATTTAATTGGTAAATTAATCTAGGATTAGTTTAGAACCAATTAAAAGGGTTGGATTGTAATTGATTAAAGTTATAATCAATAGAACAAGTCAAAAGGCTCCATAGTTTGGAAACCCTAGGAGCCTTCTACTATAAATAGAGGCCTTGGGGTAACACCCAAAGGCATCCCAAAACCCTTGAGTTTGCCGCCAACCCCCCCCCCCCCCCCTCTCCTCCCTTCTGCGAAATCTCATCCCTCTCTAGGGTTAGAGATCTTTACTCTTGATCTGCCTGGTTTTCTGGTTGTCCCTGGGTACAACCTACTAGAGGGATTCACATATTGGATCCTGACCATCCTGCAATCGTGGCCTTGACTAGATCTCAAAGGCAACGACTTCTTGAGGTACATTCTGTTATGTTTAAGTTGCTATGATTTGCTATGAACTGATATGATCCCGAATGTGTTCTTGATTATTATGTGATTTGATTTGTTTGTCTTCCGCTGCATATGAGTTTTTGTGTTTATGATCAAATCCCAACATTTAATCTACAAACACCTAGTTCACTTAAACCACGACTTTGATACAAACTTGTAACACCCGACTCATAGAAACAAATATACCCAGAAAATTTCATTTTTCAAACATAGTTTATCATAACAAAACATAATTTTGGTGTGTAAATTACATACAAGAGCTATACAAGTGTATCATGGGAGTACAAAAAACATAACAAAACTCCCCTAAGTCGGGCTGCTGCGTCCTCTTCTATATTCCCTAAGCTTCTTAACCATGGGCTATCTCCTACAAAGCTCAATGAGTAATCAATTACATATACCAACACACATAGAGAAAAATAGAATAATTTATCTCAATACAACACAACTCTACATCTCTTCATGATCTCTACTCTTTCATCTCTTTCCATCCTCAACCCCCACGGTCTCGAGACATAAAGTCTCATCGCACCCCCTCTGTTGTGTGAACCACAAAGGCTCTAACCACATATGTTGGGTGATTAAACCCAATATCTTGGTTAATATGGCCTATATGAACCACATAGGTCCCTACAACATATATCGGGTGATTAAACCCAATCTCTCGGCCACTAAGGCCAATATGAACCACATAGGTTCCTACAAAATATCTAAGCCACAAAGGCTCATGTGAAACAACTCCAAGTCATAAAGACTCAATTAACATATATCACAAGAGATATAGTACATTTACTAACCTGGTTTAGTAGTTCTGCATAGTTCAGGCTTCTAGCTAATACAATCAGTAGGTACAAAGTATTTCCTCAGCATTTTCAAACACCTACACCAACACACACATACCACACATATGTAAATACCTTGTATCCACATAAATATAGCTTGCAACTTGATCACCATACTTAGGGTTTGGTATTAGAACCCTTTCACACACTCAATTCAACCTTGTTTGTTGCAGGTGGGTTACCAATACCACCTGTAACCTAACATTTCCAAGCTAATCAAACTCTCAATTTGAAGCAAGAACATGTAATCATACCTCTTGAATGCAAGATATCAACTCCTATTTAAATTCCTTGAGTTCTTGAGCGTCAATTCACTATCTAGAGGTTGGAGGACTTTTTATAGGGTTTTGAGAGAGATTTCTTCGAATTACCTTTCCCGCGAATGAGCTAAACCGGCATATAAAATGGTGGGTCTACGACACTTAGCGTCGCTAAGTCCAAGATAGTGACGCATTCCTTGTCCACACGACTCGTTTGGTTTTAAGCGACCCGTGTGATTCTACTGCTTGCCACTGCATGTCCTACACGACCCGTGTGGGTTCCACACAGCCCGTGTCAGTCTATAAGGTGTTTCTGCTTCCCCTACATGACCCATGTAACCTACACGACCTGTGTGATATCATAACTCAAAATTGCATCACCTACACAACCCTTGTGAGCGTTTTTGACATTTTTCAAGCTAAAACTCTTCCCAAAAGAATTTCTAACCACTCTCACACATATATCAATACAACTAACCTTAATCACCCAAAGATTAAACATAAATACTTACCAAAAAGTATGACGACGTTACATTTGGTGATGATGCTGATGGTGGAGTTGGTGGTGATTAGTAGTGGGCTTAGTGGTGATTGGTGATAATAATGGTGATGCTGGTGGTAGGGTTTTTGGTGGCAGTGGGTGGTGGTGTTTGAGGGTGAGTGGTGCTGTTGGTATCATGGCATTATTTAAAGGAGAATTTCATATATGCTCTAAATAGATATTAAAATATCATATTTACCCAACCTAATATTTAAATATCATATATACCCTTTATAAACTTCCAAAATATCATATTTGCCCAACCTAATTTCTAAATATCATATATACCCTTTATAATCACATAAAATATCATATTCGCCCAATTTTTTAATTTTAAAATATTTCTATAATCATTTTTTGCAATTTAAAATTATTATAAATATAAGAAAAATCTGGAATCTTCAAAATACCCATACTACTATTTTGTTGGAATACTTTCAATCTTTTCATCAGACTTCTCACACAATCATGTTGCTATAAAGTGGAAACACAATCATCAACATCGATTCCATCTTCATATGATTATCAACAAAACTAAATACAATAGATGGAAAATAAGTACGATGAATGATGGAAATTGATAATTATGATTATCATTGAAGATAGAAATCAATATTGACGATTATTCTCGATGGTACGATAGACGACGACTAAGAACGATGGATGGCAGAAAGCAACTATGCATGGCGACAATGGCAGAGTCGCCCTTCCCCCAGGTTGCGACGTATGTGTTTCCACTTTCCAATTACGTTTATGTGTGAGAAATCTGATTAAAAAATTGAAAGTATTCCAACAATAAAGTAGTAGAGGTATTTTGGTGATTCCAGATTTTTCTTATATTTATAATGATTTTAAATTACAAAAAAGAATAAGTATAAAAATGTTTTAAAATATTAAAAAATAATATGGACAAATATGATATTTTGGATGTTTATAATGAATATATATGATATTTAGAAATTAAGTTGGACAAATACGATATTTTGGAAGTTTATAAAGAGCATATATGATATTTAAATATTGGATTGGGCAAATATGATATTTTGATTTTTATTTAGGGCATATATGAAATTCTCCCTTTATTTAATATACAAAAATGGTCCTTAGATTTTATTATTATGTTAAAATATCATAAATCAAAATAAGGGTGTATTGGTAATTTTAACCGACATTTAATAGAGCTTTTTAGACCGAAAAGGACCTCAAATTTGTAATAATTTTCAACCACAATAGCCATTAATGGAAACCTTTTAAAACTAGGACCAAAAATGCAAAAAGATGCTAATCACAGTGACCAAAACTGTAATAGAGTGAGCCAACACTAATTCCTAATTTCCTATCAAACAAGAAGATGATATTTGTTAACCACCGTGAATGACCATTCGAGCATTTTATTGTGTAGCTTGAAGGATGAGTCAACCATTAAATGGGTGTTTAGGAATGTTTAAACGTGAATAAAAAAAGGTTGAGATACGAGAACGAATGTGGCCCACCCATTTTAAGTGTTGGATATTATAATGAATAATTAAAAGTAAAGGAGAAATGTGTTAGTGTGTCTACTAATTTCATATAAATAAGACATATATATGTATCATATTAACTTATCATTATAGATCCACCCTAAAAATTTGATCGTAGGTCTATATCTCTACAAATATATCCCTAGTCTTCATGAATCATCACTAAGCCTTCAACAATTTTTTGTTAAGTATGTGGAGTTTAATTCTAACCAAGAAAGACATTTCAGCCAATGAAGAATATCAGTTGTCCGAAGCATCCATGATTCGACGCATGTTTGCTAGTACAGATTGTTGGTTGCACCTCGGACGGATCAATGTCCTCTTCTGAGAAATGTTCTTCACCTCGATTGGGAGAACTAAAGCAAGATCGACAGATTTAAAGTAGTATCATGAGTCTAGGGCATTCAGCCCATTTTCTCAGACTACTTTAGTAGGTCAGTAGTTCATTCCAAATCGAAGATCAACAGCATCGAGGCAAGCCTCGCTCTGGTCTGGACTTTGCGGTAGAGACTCCACATAAGTCAAATGTGGAGAGTACAGGTGTTGATATACAGGAGAAGCTACTTCAGGAAAATTGTCTCCTTGGCACAAGTTCTCAGGTGTGTTACTGACAAAAAGATGCACTGTCTGGTATAGTCCATGTCATGTCACATCAGCTGACCTATTATAGAATGCAGAGTGCTAGGAAGATTTGCCATCATCTCAGAAGATCTCCTTTTACCCGATATATATGATCTCAATATGTAACAATGAGAATGTCAAGAGCGTAGGCCAAATAGAGATAGAGAGTGTGTGTGTGAGAGTAGTAAATATTGTATAACATTCTTTATCATTCTATTTAGAAATAAAATACTCTCTAGTTCCTACATTGTACGTAGCTCGATCAGTCTAGATCAAGTAAACCACTTAAATCATTATGTTCTTTGTTTTGGTTGTATTTCTTATTGTCGTTTCCATTAGTCTTGATTTTGTGTTGCAAGTGTACCTAGTCATCAAAGTCCTTAGTCCTAACAAATTGGCATCAGAGTTATATTTTAAGAAGGGAATATTAATATGATAGGTTTGAAGGTCAGAATTTTGGCTTTTAGATAATGCAGATAGAAGATACATGTACCAAAAGAAGCTACACCTGCCCTTGATCGGTGAGAAACCTGAAGGTGTGAAGCAGGAGGAATGTGATCTGTTAGATTGACAAACCCTTAGAGTTGTTTGGTTGTTATTGCCAAAGAACGTTGCTTACACCATTTTTAATTAAAAGTCAAAGTATGGCTTGATCAAGGCATTATCTAACATGTACGAGAAACCCTCGACTGCTAACAAGGTGTTCTTGATCAGGCACTTAGTCAACACGCACATAAAAGAAGGTAGGTCTATCACAGACCACACTAATGAGTTCAATTCAATCATATCAAGATTGATATTGGTTGATATTGTCTTTGAATATGAAGTCTAGGCGTTGCTATTGTTATCTTTGCTTCTAGAGAGTTTATATGGTACAGTGTCTACGGTCAACTGGGCATTTAGTATACAGAAGCACACACTTGAGGGCATTCATGATCTGATCCTTGGAGAGGACACCCATAAAAGGACTGTGGGGGAATGCTCTAGTAGTCTGCTTAGCATAGAAAAACGAAGAAGAATGGTCAAGTGAGGCAGTGGTGGTGGTAATGGAAGAAGTAAATCAAGGAGAATAGGAAGTTCCAGAAGTAGAAACGATATTGTCTACTGGAACTGCAAAGAACGTGGTCACTTTAAGAATCGGTGCCCAAATCCCTCCACAGGCAATGCGAGGAAGGAGGTTAACGTGGCAAAATACTTTGGTGACACACTTATCGGTTGCGTAGAGAGTTCGATGGATTCTTCGACAATAAATTCAGGTGCCAAGTTCCATACGAGCCATTGTAGAGAACTATTACAAAATTTCAGGCATTACAATGGCAATGTTAGGCTTCCGGATGATGAGAGCCTGGACAGAGTAGGGGATGTTATCCTCGTCCAAATAAGAAGATACGTCTAACGGTTAGGCATGCGAAGAAGGAAATCCAAGATGGACAATAAGAGAAGTGTGACAAAGAGAGAACTTAATAAGGACTGAAGAGCTATAATAGAAAAAGACAATCACCAATATCTTCTACCGACTGTAGTTCACCGTGACAGCAGTAGCTTGGGGCTACGGTCATAGAAGTTAATGCATCAGCAGTAGAAGAAGGTGAAACCACAGTGTCTTTTTTGACCAAGACCTCAGTTCAAACCATATAGTTACCTCAAACGTGAGTTTGCCTCTGACCGAAGTGTAGTCTGACTAGAGTTCAATAGCATAGTCAGACAATTATATAGTCTCTCATCAGGAGGCATGTTTGTCAACAACAGTATAAGAGAGGGTCACCTAATAGAAGAATGAGTCTTTAGTTGTACCCTGTGTTGGTATTGTCACATCAGTTGTCAGCTTATCTTGGGAATACGCCAGGGCACAATATCAAGGTATTAAGGCAGTATGGGGAGCATGGTATAGTCACTTCTCAGTGACTAGGTACTCAAGCCTAGGATAGCATTTCCTGCCCAAGATCTTGCCTATTCGGCATTCTACATTATACTTTATATACATGTTGTTATCCTTCGCAATGATATATGTCGAGTCTAGATATCCAATGTTCGGGTTGTGAATATTGTGAAGTTAGTGGTCTTTGTTTCTCTCTTGTAAAACATTGAAGATTATCATTGAAAATTCTCTTGGTTCTCACAGTAGATGTAGCTTGACTCATTGTCAAGTGAACCACTTTACATCCTTGTGTTTTTCAATCTATTCTTCATATTTCTCTCTAGTCTATACAATTGTGAAGGTTGATCGTTTGTTTGAAGTTCTTAGTCGGGGTCGATTGGTACTTCCTGGAGAGAAGCTGTGTATCTATCCCCAACATAAGCCAAATTTAGAGAGAGTGAAAGTGAGAGAGAGAGAGAGAGAGAGAGAGAGAGAGTATATGTGTGTGTTAAATATTGTATAACATTGTTTAGCATTCAACTCAGAAATAAATTACTATCTAGTTCCAACAGTGGATGTAGCTCGATTAATCTAAGATCGAGTGAACCACTTAAATCTTTCTTTTGGCTATTTTTTCTTCTTGTCGTTTCCATTAGTCTTGATTAAATTGTGTATCAAGTGCACCTAGTTGAAGTCCTTAGTCCTAACAATATCGAAATATTTCCAATCAGACCTTCACAACATGATATAATGCTCATCGGTTATCATACATTCATCAACATAAAACAACATCCAGCAAACGAACATTCATCCGTGTTTTCTTTTGGTAAATTAGTCATTTTTTTCATCTACTTGAAACAACCACAACGTGCTTGTGTTTTAGTTAAATCAATCATTCACAATATTGTTTATCATCAATATTTTCCCTAGTTTCGATATCGATCTACTGGATTGTCACCGATTATTGTAGGATTTAATTCGATATTATTGGATTTATATTTTCTCTTTTAAACTTTTCATTCTAATATAAGATTTTGTCAAAGTTATATAACTTAGCTTGTGCTTTAGTTTTGTGTATGCCAAATGTTTGATTAAATGCTTCACAGAGATTTGTTTATATATTACATAAGATTCACATATGAATATACCATGTAAGATTTACATGTGAATATACCATGAAAGATTCACATGTGAATACACTATGTATGTTAAGGGTGTCAATCCCTAACAAATGTGATCGGAACAGAATCCGACCAGTCACTGCTCAACTACACTGGATTAGAGTACAGGGTAAGCAGGGTCGAACCTCAAGGATACGGAGTTCAAAGTTTATGCCTAATAAAACGTAAAATAAAGGAGGGGGGTTTGAATAACAAATATTGAGAATAAAATGCAGAGACATGCAAATAGTAAACTTTGAGGAAAATCAATAATAAAAAGGCCTAGTCCCGAGTCTTCAATGTTCAGTGTAATAAAATGAATCCGATTGACGTGCTTAAAAATACAATTCCAAGTTGGCTTTTGAAATTCATAAAATATAATCTTTATGAAAATATGTAAGACCCGTTCCGCCGAGTCGCGGCCCAAAGGAATCCGCGGCGCGGCTTTTGGAAGAATCTAGAATCGCGTAGGATTTGTACGCGCGGCGCGGTTCTAAAGAATCCGCGGCGCGGTGCGCTGCAGTCATGAAAAACCCTAATTCGGATTTAAACGCCTATAAAAAGGACCCCAGCCCTAGGGTTCGTGTCTTTGGAGAGTTTCTAGAGTAGAGGTGTCTGGTTTCGGCAGATACTCTTTGGTCTCGAGGTGTTGAAGGTTTTGGGAGTTTAGAAGGAGGAGATCCACGCGGGAGAAGGTTTAGAACGGATCGTGGGTATCACTCCGTCCTTCAGAAGTGAGGTAAGAAGATTTACTCTTCTGACTTTTCTGTTTATCCCGTCATATGGTGTTACCAGTTGGTTTGTAGCTTTAGACGATTTGTA
The DNA here is from genome assembly GCA_023525715.1 of Cichorium intybus. Taxonomy (NCBI): domain Eukaryota; kingdom Viridiplantae; phylum Streptophyta; class Magnoliopsida; order Asterales; family Asteraceae; genus Cichorium; species Cichorium intybus. The sequence continues at coordinate 50,831,604 of CM042016.1, read as the reverse complement.
GCCCTTAGGGTTTGAACCAAGGACATGCATGGACTTGCATGTCCATAAGGAAGTGACCTTAGGGTAGTTCCTGATCCCAGGAAGGGTGTAGAAAGGAACCCTAACCGATTGATGTACTGTTAATCGCTGAAAAACATTTTGGAATGTTACGAGCCGCGACGCGGACTGGCTATGTCAGCGGCGCGGACTCGGCTGAGACCCGTAATTATTCGATGATAGCCGCGGCGCGTAGGATGAGGTGCCATGCCGCGGCGAGCGACTGTTTGACCAGGAACTTAGTTTTGACCACGGTTTGATGGCAAATAGTGAGTCTAACCTTTAGACAGGTCTGTAAGAGCCTAGTCAGTAATTGATATGTTGTATGTGTGTGGGATTTAGGTGTGTGGACGAGCTAAGTGGGGATATTAGAGAATATCTGTGCGGTTTCGAATCAGGTGAGTATCCTCACCTTACTATATGATGTTGCATGTTAGGCATCTTGTGTGTTATTTACAGTTATATGATTTGCTCTATATCTGTGGTTATTTGTTGTTGGGCTCAGTACTGATGCGTGTCCCCTCGTAGCTGTTGTATGGCGAGTCGGACTATTGCCTTGTCCCATAGCTGTTGTATGATGGGCTGGGCCATAACCGGGAACCCATAGCTGTTGTATGATGGGTAGAACCTTCCCGTGTCCATAGCTGTTGTATGATGGACGCCCGTAGCTGTTGTATGGCGGGTAGGGTCGGGTCGTTCTCGAGGACGGGTTGTTTAATGTGTGGGCATGTATGGTAATTTGTGGACTCACTAAGCTTCAAGCTTACCCGTTGTTTTTATAATATTTCAGGTAAATCGATTGACAAAGGGAAGGGCAAGGCGTGACGGCGGCGCATCGCATACAAGAAAATTTATGTTAATGAATTATGTTATGATTTTCAATTGTTTCCGCTGTTGGTTTAATAAATAGGTTAAACGGATTTACTTTTGGAATAAATGTTTTATTGAAACTTTGATAATAAATGAATTTTAGAAATTTTGAAATTGGGGCGTTACAAATTGGTATCAGAGCCTTGGTTTGAGGGATTTGGATGAACTGTATTGGGAATCCAAACTCAAACTTAGGACTGAGCGATTTTGTTAAGAAAATATTTTTGGAAGGTTAAATTAAAGTAAAAGAAGATGCGATGCGAACCGTCAGCCGAGCTCAAGTAAGTTTTGTGATTCCCAATTACCCATGCCAAGTTTGTGTTATGTGATAAAATGTATTGTGCTAGGATGTAAAGCTGCCTGGATAATATACTCTGTAGACTGTTTGTGCCTTATGTGCTGCTTTGGAATTTTATGCTACTGTCGTTAGGTTGCTTAGTGAATGCTGGTAGGTTATATACAATTAGGGTAAGATAGCCTAAGAATTCTTGGTCTGGCTTTACTGGCTGTTCCTTGTTTGGTTGTGACTTTAGGGTAGATCAATTATTTAAACGTCTATCTTATCCCTGATTGTGTACGACTGTGCGTCCGTGAGGTGACTCGACGACATTAGCAATAGTTCTTTTAGGCACGTGTGAGATGGAGAGTTAGATCAAAAGATTAGGCACCACGGTGCATGACCACATGAGTCAAAGGAAATAATTTAGTACGTGTGACGTTTTAGGAGGATGGTTGACGAACTTGGAACAAGGGCGAATAGGTGTGGAAGGTAGTACCAGGCCAGTATTACCGAAAGCACAGGATTCACGCTTGAGTCAAGAGTAGTCAAACAAAGTCCTAAAAAGTCAAGTAGTTGGATAGATAGGAGTGACCCGAGTATTGATATTAGAAACTGTTGCGTATTTCAGAATGGCAGTCACTCGAAGTAACGGTGGACCAGATGCGGGTGCCTCGAGTGGGGGAGGACCGACTGATGAGAATCTCCATAACCTGATAGCGGAGGAGGTTTCGCGGGAAGTGTTGGCTGCGATACCTCAGTTCTTTGGTACGATTAAGGCTGAGCTATGGGCAATGCTCGAGGAACGACTGGCTACTCAGGGCACGTCACGTGCGAGGGATGCAAGTTATAAGGACTTTTCGGTTTGTTCGCCTCCGATGTTTGATGGGGGCAGGGATCCGATTGTTAGCATGCGGTGGATTTCCGCAGTGGAGGGTGCTTTCCGCACATGTTCCTGTCATGAGAACTCCAAGGTAACGTTTGCGGCGAATCTTTTAAGAGAGGGTGCGAAAGATTGGTGGGAGATACGAACGAAAGATCTCACTCCTGCTCAGTTGGATGCCATTACATGGCCGCAGTTTAAGGAACAATTCAAATTGGAGTATGTTCCACAGGTAGAAATGGAACGTTTGGCGCAGGAGTACCTAAATCTGACCCAGACTACTGAGACGGTGATGGAAATCACCAAGAAGTTTAATGAACGGGCACTCTTCTGTCCAGAGTTTGCGGCAACCGAGCGCATGAGGATGACCCGATACTTGGCAATGCTTCGCACAGACATTCGGGAATTTGTGTCTGCTGCTAGGCACCAAACTATTACTGATATGATAGCGGCCGCTCGGGCCCGAGAGTTGGAACTGGAAACCCAACAAAAGCAGAAGCGTCCGCCGCCTGCTCAGACTCAGCAGGTGTCGAAGAAATTTCGAGGGGCAGATCAGGGAAAGCAAGGGCAAAAGAGCCAGGGTAAGTGTGGTAAATGTGGAAGGAATCATGAGGGACGTTGCTGGGTGCTAATATGTCATAAGTGTGGAAAGGAGGGCCACTATGCTAAAGATTGTTGGCAAGAGGTCAAGATTTGTTTTAATTGTAACCAAGTGGGCCACTTCAAGGCCCAATGTCCCTGTCTGACTCAGGGAGTGGTTCAGAATCCGGCACCCACTACACTCCGGATTACCGATGGTAGGCAGGGGAAAGGGGAAGCCCCTAAGACCAAGGGTCGAGCATTCGTCATGACCGCCGAGGAGGCACAGGATGCGCCCGACGTCGTCACGGGTACTCTTTCTTTACTTGCCTCATGTTTGTGGTGTGTGTAATTAAAATGTCTATTATGCTTTGATTAGGAACATTCTTAGTCAACTCTACGCCTACCTTTGCACTATTTGATTCGGGTGCTAGTCATTCTTTTGTGTCTGCCGCGTTGGGAAAGAGTTTCGGTATTGCTTTAGGAACTCTTCATCAGCCGTTATAAGTGGAAATCGCGGATGATAAAACCGTGCAAGCGACTAGTGTTTATCGGGGATGCGAAGTCGTGATTCAAGGAATAAAGTTTTCGATCGATCTCATCCCTATACCGTTGAGTGACTCCCGAGTCATCATCGGTATGGATTGGATGGGTCAGCACGAATCATGGATCGATTGTAAGAACAAGCGAGTGTGGATTCACACCCCAAGTGGGGGAGAGCTGGTTGTGCAGGGCGAGAGAAAGAATCGAGGTGCAGTTTTCTGTTCAGCTGCTAGGGCACGCAGACATTTCCAGCATGGAGGTTCGGGATTTGTGGCTTATGTTGTAGACACACGAGAAAGGAAGCCACAGCAGAAAGCAGGTGATATACCAGTGGTTCGGGATTTTTCTGATGTTTTTCCCGAGGACCTGCCTGGCGTGCCGCCAGAGAGACAGGTGGAATTTAAGATCGACTTAACTCCCGGTGCAGCTCCGATAGCCAAAGCACCGTATCGTCTTGCGCCTCCGGAGATGCTGGAGTTGTCTATTCAACTTCGAGAATTATTAGATAAGGGATTTATTCGACCCAGTTGCTCGCCATGGGGAGCGCCTATTTTGTTTGTTAAGAAGAAGGATGGTTCCAACAGGATGTGCATAGATTATCGTGAGTTGAATAAGCTTACGGTGAAGAATCGATATCCATTGCCTCGTATCGACGACTTATTTGACCAACTGCAGGGCGCTTCGTGGTTTTCAAAAATTGATTTGCGGTCAGGTTACCATCAAATGCGAGTTCGGGAGGAAGACATCCCGAAAACGGCTTTTCGAACGAGGTACGGCCACTTCGAGTTTGTAGTGATGCCGTTTGGACTGACCAATGCACCTGCAGCTTTTATGGACTTAATGAATCGGGTGTGTCGACCGATGTTGGATCGGTCAGTTATAGTTTTCATTGACGACATCTTAGTCTATTCTCGGAGTAGGGAACAACATGAACAGCACTTAAAGGAAGTATTAGAGACCTTAAGGAAGGAGAAGCTTTATGCAAAATTATCCAAGTGTGACTTTTGGCTACGGGAGGTTCAGTTTTTGGGTCACATTGTAAATGAGCAAGGAATCATGGTAGACCCGGCTAAGGTGGAGGCCGTGATGCGGTGGGAGGTTCCGAAGACTCCCTCAGAGATTAGAAGTTTCTTGGGTCTGGCTGGTTATTACCGTCGTTTCATCCAAGACTTCTCAAAGGTTGCAGTACCTTTGACCCGGCTAACTAAGAAAAATACTGCTTTTCGGTGGGGTGAGGAGCAGCAGCAAGCTTTTGAGACTTTGCGGCGGAAATTGTGTGAAGCTCCGGTTTTGACTTTGCCTGAGGGCATGGAGGATATGGTAGTTTACTGCGATGCATCAATCACGGGATTGGGGGCAGTCTTGATGCAACGAGGCAGGGTGATCGCTTACGCCTCGCGACAGTTGAAGCCCCATGAAACTAACTACCCAACTCATGATTTGGAATTGGGAGCGGTGGTCTTCGCTCTCAAGATTTGGAGACACTATTTGTATGGAGTAAAGTGCACCATTTTCACGGATCACAAGAGTTTGAAGTACCTGATGGATCAGGAAAACCTCAATATGAGACAGAGGAGATGGTTGGATGTATTAAAAGACTATGATTGTGAGATACACTACCACCCTGGAAAGGCCAATGTGGTAGCGGATGCGTTAAGTCGTAAGGCTTCGAGTGCACCCCTTCGGGGCGTTTGTCTAAGGATGACAATTGTGACACCGCTGCTTGAGCTGATTAGGAAAGCCCAGGTGGAAGCAAGCAAGAGCGAGAATCAGAAAAGTGAGAGGATTGTGGGTCAGTTGGCAGCTATGGTCAAAGATAGTAGGGATTTGTTGACTTGTCACGAGAGGATTTGGGTACCGAAGCTGGGCGAGGTTCGTCAAACCCTATTGGAGGAGGCGCATAAATCCAGGTTCTCTATCCACCCTGGAGCGACTAAAATGTATAGGGATCTGCGTGAATATTATTGGTGGCCAGGTATGAAAAGGGAAGTAGCTTGTTTTGTCGAAAGATGCATGACCTGTCGTAAGGTCAAGGCCGAGCATCAACGGCCTCATGGTAAGTTGCAGCCTCTTGAGATCCCAGAATGGAAATGGGAGCATATCACAATGGATTTCATCACGAAGTTGCCAAGAACCCCTCGACATATGGACACTATTTGGGTTATCGTGGATAGGTTGACCAAAAGTGCTCATTTCCTCCCCATCCAAGAGACTTACTCTGCAAAGGAATTGGCTAAGGTCTTCACAGATGAGATTATCTCTCGGCATGGTATACCGGTCTCGGTGATATCCGACCGGGATGTCCGATTTACGTCTAGGTTTTGGAAGAAGTTTCATGAGGAATTAGGCACTCGCCTTCATTTCAGCACAGCATATCATCCTCAGACGGATGGGCAGAGTGAAAGGACGATTCAAACGCTGGAATATATGCTCAGGGCATGCGTCATCGATTTTGGCGGGAGTTGGGATTCCCATCTCCCTTTAGCTGAGTTTTCTTACAATAACAGTTATCACGCGAGCATTGGCAGAGCTCCCTTTGAAATGTTGTATGGAAGAAAATGTCGGACACCTATTTGCTGGGGTGAGGTTGGCCAACAGGTATTGGGAAGTACAGAGGTGGTGCTCAAGACAACTGAGTTAATTCAGAAGGTTCGGGTGAGATTGTTAACCGCTCAAAGCCGACAGAAAAGTTATGCGGATAGGCGACGGTCCGATCTCGAGTTTCAAGTTGGGGATTATGTTCTTCTAAAGGTGTCACCTTGGAAGGGAGTTATTCGTTTTAGGAAGCGAGGAAAGCTTGGCCCTAGGTACATTGGACCATATCGAATTGTCGCCCGTGTAGGTGAGGTAGCTTACCGGTTGGAGCTACCCGAACAGCTTAGTCAGATTCACGACACGTTTCACGTTTCGCAGCTCAGAAAGTGCGTGACTGAGGAATCCACAATAGTACCTTTGGAGGATATTCAATTAGATGAACGTCTAAATTATGTGGAGCGACCAATTGCCATCATTGAAAAGAAGATAAAGACTTTACGGAATAAAACAATAGGATTAGTTAAGGTTCAGTGGCAGCATCGAAAAGGGACCGAATGGACTTGGGAACCGGAGGAGGAAATGCGGAGGCATTATCCAGAATTATTTACCGGCACGGATTTCAGGGACGAAATCCAGTTAAGTGGGGGAGAATTGTAAGACCCGTTCCGCCGAGTCGCGGCCCGAAGGAATCCGCGGCGCGGCTTTTGGAAGAATCTAGAATCGCGTAGGATTTGTACGCGCGGCGCGGTTCTAAAGAATCCGCGGCGCGGTGCGCCGCAGTCATGAAAAACCCTAATTCGGATTTAAACGCCTATAAAAAGGACCCCAGCCCTAGGGTTCGTGTCTTTGGAGAGTTTCTAGAGTAGAGGTGTCTGGTTTCGGCAGATACTCTTTGGTCTCGAGGTGTTGAAGGTTTTGGGAGTTTAGAAGGAGGAGATCCACGCGGGAGAAGGTTTAGAACGGATCGTGGGTATCACTCCGTCCTTCAGAAGTGAGGTAAGAAGATTTACTCTTCTGACTTTTCTGTTTATCCCGTCATATGGTGTTACCAGTTGGTTTGTAGCTTTAGACGATTTGTAGCCCTTAGGGTTTGAACCAAGGACATGCATGGACTTGCATGTCCATAAGGAAGTGACCTTAGGGTAGTTCCTGATCCCAGGAAGGGTGTAGAAAGGAACCCTAACCGATTGATGTACTGTTAATCGCTGAAAAACATTTTGGAATGTTACGAGCCGCGACGCGGACTGGCTATGTCAGCGGCGCGGACTCGGCTGAGACCCGTAATTATTCGATGATAGCCGCGGCGCGTAGGATGAGGTGCCACGTCGCGGCGAGCGACTGTTTGACCAGGAACTTAGTTTTGACCACGGTTTGATGGCAAATAGTGAGTCTAACCTTTAGACAGGTCTGTAAGAGCCTAGTCAGTAATTGATATGTTGTATGTGTGTGGGATTTAGGTGTGTGGACGAGCTAAGTGGGGATATTAGAGAATATCTGTGCGGTTTCGAATCAGGTGAGTATCCTCACCTTACTATATGATGTTGCATGTTAGGCATCTTGTGTGTTATTTACAGTTATATGATTTGCTCTATATCTGTGGTTATTTGTTGTTGGGCTCAGTACTGATGCGTGTCCCCTCGTAGCTGTTGTATGGCGAGTCGGACTATTGCCTTGTCCCATAGCTGTTGTATGATGGGCTGGGCCATAACCGGGAACCCATAGCTGTTGTATGATGGGTAGAACCTTCCCGTGTCCATAGCTGTTGTATGATGGACGCCCGTAGCTGTTGTATGGCGGGTAGGGTCGGGTCGTTCTCGAGGACGGGTTGTTTAATGTGTGGGCATGTATGGTAATTTGTGGACTCACTAAGCTTCAAGCTTACCCGTTGTTTTTATAATATTTCAGGTAAATCGATTGACAAAGGGAAGGGCAAGGCGTGACGGCGGCGCATCGCATACAAGAAAATTTATGTTAATGAATTATGTTATGATTTTCAATTGTTTCTGCTGTTGGTTTAATAAATAGGTTAAACGGATTTACTTTTGGAATAAATGTTTTATTGAAACTTTGATAATAAATGAATTTTAGAAATTTTGAAATTGGGGCGTTACAAAATAACTTGCTAAAATGTTTAGATAAAGGTCTGCTTATTACCTAAAACTAGTTTCATTTTACCCGACCTAAGGTCCGCTTATAGGCCGAATGCAGAAACCGCATAAGGTGTGCAAGTACCAATCAATGTCCAATTCTTCACGTCCGCTGGGAAGTGTGTGGACATATGACCAGATTCTAAACAAGGAATTGGGCGCTTGTTTTTGTTACCAAACATCAACTGTGCTAAGCGATTTGGTGCCTTACACAGTCGATTAACAGTGTTTGAAAACGATCCAATTAAGATGGCCAATCAAAAGTAAATCAAATTCAAAACTTAGATTGAAACAAGAAAATGATCATTGGAATATTTAAAAGCATTCATTGAACCGAATGTTTCAAATTATACACCAAACATATCCAAACTCAGGACTAGAATGCGGTTTCTAGCTAGACATGGCTAGAAATGAATCAAAAAATACAAAATTGTAATCGAAAACGTATTACAAATGATAAAAATACGTAACCAAACCTCGAGAGTCGTGATTCTGGCTTCAAAAACCTTCTAAAAACTGCTTGGAAGTGTCTCGGGGTCGTGGCTAAAGTGCAGGGACTGAACTCCTTTTCTGGCGGAAGACAACTGCTATTTATAGACTCCAGGGGAGATAGCGGCGCTATCTCCTAAGATAGCGGCGCTATCTTTGAATTCCCCAAAATCTCGTTCTCCTGGTCAAACGTTATCTCGTCTCCTTGATTTCCTCAACTACCGAGATAGCACCTCTATCTCAATAAATAGCGCCTCTATCTTGGATAGCACCGCTATCTCAATAGATAGCGCCTCTATCTATGCAGTTTCCAGGATTTGTCATTTTTGGTCCTTGCTTGTTCCAACTTTGGTCCTTTTTCGCTCTTTTTGCTCCTTTTTGCTTAAAAACCTGCATAATTGATATTTTCCAAGTAAAGTGAGTATTTTAGTCCTTTTTAACTTAATTTATCTATAAAAATACCCTGATATCGTATAAAATATGTACGAAATACGCACGATATCAGAATACCCCACACTTGGACTTTGCTTGTCCCCAAGCAAAATAGAGTTTTTCGACCATTCAAAACAATTGCAATAACAATTCCCGCGTCAATTACCCACATCCAAAATAATAAATACAAAAAGATTTCAAAATCATACCAGAATCATCAGCATATATGTGTGTTTGTCCTTTTTAACTGATTAAATTCCCTTTTGAACTTTATTCCTGTAAGCAATAAATCCCTAGTGTGCCCACTACTCATTTTTGCATCCCCTAGAAATATACCTTTCAAAAACTGCCTAGGCTCAAGACTTATTGCTAAGTTCCCAAGGTCACTTTTTGTACGCACACAATTAGATGATCATTAGTTTATTCCAGTTGCTATTAAGTATTAGTTTCTTTTAAATTTTGATAGCGTTAAATTCTTTGTGTGGAATATCACCTAAGTTGCACCAATTATTACCGATTTGTTAATTATTTGCACCTTCGGGACTCACGACTTTCCATGGAACTTTTGATTACAAATTTTCGACCCTAGATTGTACGGGGTCTACTCATTCAAATTCCAAGGGACGTTAAGGAAATCCCATGACTTTCTATGGCACCCGTGTAGCGAACTTTTGACAACATTATCCCAAACCAGATGGTCTTAGGTAATGAGGTGAGGAAGACCACCCTTTTCATGTCTACCGGTTCGAGTACCATAGGCCACAGATTGGATTTTCCCTCCTGAGTCTCGATCTTATGGTGACTTTTTCATCTTTTGGATTTTCTCGATTTTTTTTATTTATTCGAGGCTTTTTCTTTCCCCAGTTTGGCAACAGCATAGGATCTGTACTTTTGTGACAAAGGGAACCTAACTCAATCTGTTTTGACTAGGGCTTAGCTATGTTTACAACTAAAATGACACCCTTTGAAAGATATCATGTGCTAAAAAGTTTTTAGAGGGGTCTATTTCGTCAACAATGCAAAACCATGTTGTAGGGACGCACTAATTATCTACCAACTTACAAGTCAAAAATTCAATTAGAAAAATAAGCAGCCACATATACTACTTATGAAAGCTGAAAACAACTCAAATTTCTATTTCTATCCATTATTCAAGATGTATTTATTTTTATTCGTTCAATTTCGGGAAATTATTAAGGCAAAAATTTTAAAATTTGGCCAAATAAACCTAAAATGCTTAAGTGTAACGCCTCACCCCACACTTAAATTATACAATGTCCCCATTGTATAAATTTTGCATTAAATAATAGGGAGAAAAAGGAACAGACTCCCCTGGGTGAGTTGCAGCTTTCACTTGTATGGGACAAGCTTTTCAGGTTTTGTGTTGAGCAAATCGCGCTTCTTACAGCTTTTTGTCACAACCAAGAGATAAAAAATAATAGTGGGAATAACCCCACACTTATTTTGAGCACAATCTCGTTGGAAGGTTATTCTCGTTGTTGTATTCGAAGCTTATTTAGTTGGATTCATCATTGCTTCCATTTGCCCCTGTCAAGCAGTTTAAAAGAAAGAGGAAAATAACAAAGAATAGAAAATAAAAGAAAAATAAAATAAATGCCCGGGTTGCCTCCCGGTTAGCGCCTCTGTTTAGTGTCGTCAGCCCGACCTCGCCCGGTTCAGATGTTTCATTTAATGTCCTCCGGTACCTCCAGCTTTTCTTCGATCTTCTTTTCCTCCACGAAACCTTCATAAAACGGCTTCAACCTGTTGCCGTTTACCTTGAATATCTTGTTCGTTTTCAGGCTCCTTATTTCTATCACGCCGTGGTCGAATACCTGTATGAGCACAAACGGTCCTACCCATCGTGACCGTAATTTTCCAGGAAACCACTTGAGTCGAGAGTCATATAGCAGAACTTTATGACCAACGCTGAAATCTTTTCGTTTGATGTATTTGTCATGCAAGCGTTTGGTCTTTTCTTTATACAACCTCGAACTCTCGTATGCGTCATCACGGAGTTCCTCAAGTTCCTGTAATTCCAACTTCCTGTGTACCCCCGCTTCATCTATTTTCATATTCAACTTCTTGATTGCCCAGTATGCTCAATGTTCAAGTTCTACTGGCAAGTGACATGCTTTACCGTAGACTAAGCGGTAAGGAAACATACCTATAGGGGTTTTGTAAGCAGTCCTATAGGCCCATAAGGCATCATCTAGCCGAGCGCTCCAATCCTTGCGGGTCGTATTCACAGATTTTTCAAGGATTTGTTTAATCTCGCGATTAGAGATTTCAGCTTGACCGTTGGTTTGCGGATGATAAGCTGTTGAGACTCGATGTTGCACCCCATATCTTTTCAAGAGGGTACTGAATGCCTTATTCAGGAAGGGGGTGCCTCTATCACTGATTATGGCCCTTGGAGTGCCAAACCTGCAAAAAAATGTTAATTCTCACAAAATCTATAACAATTTTAGAGTCATAATTTCTTACAGCTTTCGCCTCCACCCATTTAGAGACATAGTCCACGGCCAGCAAGATGTATAGATTGCCAAAAGATGACGGGAATGGCCCCATAAAATCGATACCCCATACATCAAAAACTTCACACACCAAGATCGGGGTCAGTGACATTTGATTTCTGGATGTTACCGCTCCAGTTCGTTGACATCTCGCGCGTCTTTGAAAATACTTGGCCAATAGAACCCGCATTCCAACACCTTCCTTGTTGGTCTTTGAGGACCGAAATGTCCTCCACAGGCATGCTCATGACAAAAGGAGAGAATAGAGGGCACCTCATCATAATGTACGCACCTCCTAATCACTTGATCTGCCCCTTGCTTCCACAAATAGGGGTCATCCCAGATGTACCGCCTCGCTTTAACCTTCAACCTTTCTCTTTGAGCTCTATTGAATTTGGGAGGGAATTCTCCCGATACCAGGTAGTTGCAAATGTCAACATACCAAGGTAATTCTTGAATTTTGAGAATGTGCTCATCAGGGAAAGCATCACGAATTGGCTCGGTCTCTCCTTGTGGTGTAATGCGGCTTAAATGGTCAGCGACCAGGTTTTCCTTTCCACTTTTGTCTTTTATTTCGATATCAAACTCTTGCAACAAAAGGATCCATCGGATTAATCGTGGTTTTGAGTCCTTTTTTGTTAGCAAGTGTCTAATGGCAGCATGGTCAGTGTAGATGATCACTTTGGCACCCAGAAGATATTGACGAAACTTTTCTAGTGCAAAAACCACTGCGAAGAGTTCCTTTTCAGTCGTGGAGTAGTTACCTTGAGCCTCATCCAAAACTTTCGACGCATAGTAAATGACATGATGGGCCCTATCAACTTTTTGCCCCAAGACAGCCCCAATGGCTGTGTTACTTGCGTCACACATTATATCGAAAGGTAAACTCCAGTCAGGTGGTTGTATGATAGGAGATGATGTGAGTAGAGTCTTCAAGTGATAAAATGTTCGCTTGCAGGCATCGTCGAATTTGAAATCGACGTCTTTCTGTAGAAGATGGCACATTTGAACCGTGATTTTTGAAAAATATTTAATAAATCTTCTATAAAAGCCTGCGTGCCCCAAGAATGATCGAACTTCCCGAACATTCATTGGATAGGGCAAATTCTTGATGACATCTATCTTCGCCTTGTCGACCTCTAGCCCATTTTTGGAAACCACGTGTCCCAAAATCAATCCCTTGTCCACCATGAAATGACACTTTTCGTAATTAAGGACAAGATCAGTATCGATGCACCTTTGTAGAATTTTTGTGAGATTTTCTAAGCAATGATTGAATGAGTCTCATATACCGTGAAATCATCCATGAAGACTTCAATGATCTCTTCTACATATTCAGAGAAAATACTTACCATACATCTCTGAAACGTGGCCGGTGCATTGCAAAGGCCAAAGGGCATCCTCCTATAATCAAACGTGCCAAAGGGGCACGTGAATGTTGTCTTTTCCTGATCTTCGGGTGCTACAGGGATCTGATGGAATCCAGAGAATCCATCCAAACAACAATAATGTGATTTCCCAGCCAGCCTCTCCAACATTTGATCAATGAAGGGTAATGGAAAATGATCCTTTCTGGTTGCAGCGTTTAGTTTCCTATAGTCTATGCACACTCTCCACCTATTTTGTACTCGAGTGGGCACCAGGTCTCCATCTTCATTCTCCACAACGGTAACTCCAGCCTTTTTAGGAACTACTTGGACTGGGCTTACCCATTTACTGTCAGAAATGGGATATATCATCCCGGCGTTCAACAACTTCATTATTTCTTTCTTGACCACCTCCATCATAGGTGGGTTCAATCTCCTTTGCAGTTGTCTTGAAGGCTTATAATCATCCTTCATTAAAATTTTGTGCATGCATAAAGAGGGACTCAACCCTTTTATATCAGCGATCGTCCAACCTATCGCTTTCTTGTATCTTTTTAGGAGGTTGATCAACTCCTCCTCTTCCTTCTCCGTCAATTTGTTTGAAACAATGACAGGGAGTGTCTCTTTATTTCCCAAGTAAGCATATTTAAGATGCTCGGGAAAAGTTTTGAGCTCGAGCTTTGGTTCTTTCACTACTGAAGGAAGCAGCTTTTCGGTTGAGTCGGGTAGTTGTATCATGGCCTGTTTGTTTTTCAGGTCCTTTCTCTCCTCCACTGCCTTCACCATTGTTTTCAGATCTTCATTTAACTCGAACTTCTCTACCAATTCTTCTATCTTTTCCTCATCCAGATCGTTGTTCAATACCAAACTCAGGGGGTCACTGCTGATTAACTCAAAGAGTTCCTCAGCAAGTGGTTTAATGATATCTACGAAATTAAAGGAATGCACATCGGTTGGGTACTTCATGGCTTCGTAGATGTTGAAATTGATGACCTCGTCATAGTATTCCATGGAAAAGGTACCAGCGTAGACATCAATTTTCATCCTTGTAGTACTCAAGAACGGCCTCCCCAGTAGGATGGAGTTTGAGTTGGGATTGTCGTCATCGCCCATATCAAGAACATAGAAATCAGCTGGAAAGACAAGCTGATTGACTTGGACAAGTACGTCCTCCAGCACTCCCTTGGGATGAACTATTGAACGATCTGCGAGTTGAACTATAATCCCCGTCTTCGCTAGATTCCCAAAACCAGTCGCTTTGTACACAGAATAGGGCAAGACATTAATTGAAGCCCCCATATCGAGCATTGCTCTTGGTATGCTTAGGTTACCCAGTTTGCAAGGTACGGTGAAAACACCAGGATCTTTGCATTTCTTTGGTATCCGCCTTTGTAGGACTGCGGATGCATTTTCTCCGATTTTGACTGTCTCGTACCCCTTTAACTTTCTCTTTGAAGCACATAGCTCTTTGAGGAACTTGGCGTACCTGGGTATTTGTTTAATAGCCTCCAGGAGGGGAATGTTTATTTCAACTTTCTGAAGATTTTGAGTATTTCATTCTCCCCCTTTTCTCTTTTATCCCCTCTTAGTCTCGAGGGAAAAGGTGCGGATTGTATTTTCGCTTCTACAGATTCTGGGTCTTTCGGCTTTGGCTCTTCAGGTTTTTTCAGCGGTTTCTCTACTTCCAGCACTTCCTCTTCATCTGGAGCTTTGGGCCCTTCATATTGTGTACCGCTTCTTAGACTTACGACATAGGCTTTATGCTTTGAGTTTGTTTCTGTTTGAGCTGGAAGCTTGCCTTGTGCTTCCATTTTGCTTACTGAGCTAGCAAGTTGAGCCATATTGTTGTTCTAGATATTTAATGCTTGCTTTTGTTTCTTGTTGAAATGTTTTTGTCTCGTTTTGGAAAACTTGTGTACTAGTCGCTAGACTTTTGACGATATCTTCCAATGACATCCCAGAGCTGCTTGGTTGAGGGGCAGCTGGTGGTGGACAAGCTTGGTATTGTTGATTTTACGGTGGCGGCCTGGGTTGATATTGTTGATGGTTTCTTGGTGGATAGTTTGACGATTGACCTTGATTCCACCCCGAGTTTCCTCGCGGTTGATCATATTGTCTTTGAAATGGCCCCGTGGCTTTGGCTTCTTCGGTTTCCTCTTGCAATAATGGACTCATATCAGTTGGATGGCCCACTTGCAGACAAACGCCACAAGGTCAAACTGGCGGTTGGGTGGCTTTCTCTTTGGTTAACATCAGAACGGCTTTGGTCAACTCGGAGATTTGAGACTCCAATTTAGGGTTGTTGACTTCATTAACTGCTCTTGGTGGATCTGGATACCATTATTCCTCCTGGAGAGTATGTTTGGAATCCTCAGCCATTGTATTGATCAACTCCCGAATTTGAGTCGGGGTTTTATCAGTAATTGATCCTCCACTTGAAGCATTTAATAGTCGACGATCCCAAGCTGTTAATCCCTCACAAAAATATTGAAGTAATTGATAATCGGTGATACCGTGCTTGGGGCATCGAGTGCACAGCCTTTTGAATCGTTCCCAGTAACTATGTAATGCTTCCCTCTTCTGTTTCTTAATGACAATAATCTCTCTGTGAAGGGCAGAGGCTTTCATCTCAGGGAAGTACTTATCAAGGAACATACGAGCCAGCTCATTCCACGTGGTAACGGATCCAGGTGGCAAATAGTAGAGCCAGTCTCTCGCGGAGTCTTGGACAGCAAAGGCGAATGCCCTAAGCTTGATTTGATCCTCCGTCACGTCATGTGGCTTCATGCCGGTGCACACCACATGAAATTCTTTTAAGAACTTGTGAGGGTCTTCATTTTCGACCCCTCTGAATGCTGGCAGAAAATGAATTAGCCCAGACTTGAGTTCGAAGTTGATCATGGCAGTGTAGGTGATGCATAATGGTTGTTGGGTAACTTCTTGTGTTGCCCATTGGCGAAGGGTTTGTTTGGGTGCTGCCATGGTGATAGGTGTAGGAATAGGAGTTGGAGATGGTGGTGATGTGGTTTCGGATTGGGTTTCGGTAGATGTGACTTGGGTTGATTGGTTTTATGTGGTAGGATGTGATGTAGAAGTTTGGGAAGTGGACTGCTTCTTGCGAAGTATGGCTTGCTTCCTTAGGCTTCTGGCGGTTTTCTCGATCTCGTTGTCAAGTGCAAGTGGTGAACCTGTACGAAGAGATCTTGGCATAAACGTTAGTATTGTTGTATCCCCGTCAACGGCGCCAATTTGTTAAGGGTGTCAATCCCTAACAAATGTGATCGGAACAGAATCCGACCAGTCACTGCTCAACTGCACTGGATTAGAGTATAGGGTAAGCAGGGTCGAACCTCAAGGATACGGAGTTAAAAGTTTATGCCTAATAAAACGTAAAATAAAGGAGGGGGGTTTGAATAAAAAATATTGATAATAAAATGCAGAGACATGCAAATAGTAAACTTTGAGGAAAATCAATAATAAAAAGGCCTAGTCCCGAGTCTTCAATGTTCAGTGTAATAAAATGAATCCGATTGACGTGCTTAAAAATACAATTCCAAGTTGGCTTTTGAAATTCATAAAATATAATCTTTATGAAAATAACTTGCTAAAATGTTTAGATAAAGGTCCGCTTATTACCTAAACCTAGTTTCATTTTACCCGACCTAAGGTCTGCTTATAGGCCGAATGCAGAAACCGCATAAGGTGTGCAAGTACCAATCAATGTCCAATTCTTCGCGTCCGCTGGGAAGTGCGTGGACATATGACCAGATTCTAAACAAGGAATTGGGCGCTTGTTTTTGTTACCAAACATCAACTGTGCTAAGCGATTAGGTGCCTTACACAGTCGATTAACAGTGTTTGAAAACGATCCAATTAAGATGGCCAATCAAAAGTAAATCAAATTCAAAACTTAGATTGAAACAAGAAAATGATCATTGGAATATTCAAAAGCATTCATTGAACCGAATGTTTCAAATTATACACCAAACATATCCAAACTCAGGACTAGAATGCGGTTTCTAGCCAGACATGGCTAGAAATGAATCAAAAATACAAAATTGTAATCGAAAACGTCTTACAAATGATAAAAATACGTAACCGAATCTCGAGAGTCGTGATTCGGGCTTCAAAAACCTTCTAAAAACTGCTTGGAAGTGTCTCGGGATCGTGGCTAAAGCGCAGGGACTGAACTCCTTTTCTGGCGGAAGACAACTGCTATTTATAGACTCCATGGGGAGATAGCGGCGCTAACTCCTAAGATAGCGGCGCTATCTTTGAATTCCCTAAAATCTCGTTCTCCTGGTCAAACGTATATCTCGCCTCCTTGATTTCCTCAACTGCCGAGATAGTGCCTCTATCTCAATAGATAGCGCCGCTATCTCAATAGATAGCGCCTCTATCTATGCAGTTTCCAGGATTTGTCATTTTTGGTCCTTGCTTGTTCCAATTTTGGTCCTTTTTCGCCCATTTTGCTGCTTTTTGCTTAAAAACCTGCATAATTGATGTTTTCCAAGTAAAGTGAGTATTTTAGTCCTTTTTAACTTAATTTATCTATAAAAATACCCTAATATCGTATAAAATATGTACGAAATACGCATGATATCAATGTACAATTCACATTTGAATATAATAAAGAAGCATAGTTTTTGAATATTAAGTGAAGCATACCTAAATTTGGAAAAAGTTGAATACAACATGTAATATTCACATGGGAATCAATATGTATTTAGTAAGAATAGTCCTTAATAAGCATATATATATATATATATATATATATATATATATATATATATATATATATATATATATATATATATATATATATATATATATATATATATATATATATATATATATATTCACATGTGAATATTTGAATTGATGTGTGTGTGTGTGTGTATATATATATATATATATATATATATATATATATATATATATATATATATATATATATATATATATATATATATATATATATATATATATATATATATATATATATATATATATATTGTTATGACTTCAGACTCTGGGATGATGTGGGGTCGATACACTGATGGTCTCGAGAGCTTGAGATCACAGCAAAGAAGAAAGAGACCGTTAGCCGCGTTCCGGGAGGGGATACTAGGAGAGTGCTCCGACGGTCAAGTCAGTGAGGTATCGAGAGTAAGGTTCTGTAGAAAGCTAGAGTTGATGGTTGAATGATCATGGGTGTTACCTGAAGGCCCCTTGGCCTTTTATACCTGAGGTTAAACTCGCTTTTGGGGATATCGATGTCAGACCTCCAGCGAGCTCAAGAGGCTATTGGGCGATTGCCTGGTGCATGATCGTAGTGTAGCAGGAGTATAGGAGGAGCACAGGTAGTGCGCCGTGTGCACCTTTTGTCGCCTGCATGTGTCAGTCTTCCCGCAGGTTGTCGTTTGCATGGTTCTGCGGGAAGGCGCTGTGGGAGCGGTTACCCGTAAGGGCGAGTGCCAGTGCTGCGGGGCATTCTTGGTGACATGCGGGTGATCCTAGTGCTGCAAGGCAGCGCTTGTGACTTTGGGCTGATGGAGCTCTGCCGAGCCGTATCCTATGATATGTTATCATATATATATATATATATATATATATATATATATATATATATATATATATATATATATATATATATATATATATATATATATATATATATATATATATATATATATATATATATATATATATATATATATATATATATATATATATATATATATATATAAGGTTTGTAAAAAAAATACCTAAAAGAACTTGTAGGATAAGCAACAAAGTAACATCTCTCTGATCTGAGTTCTAGTTTGTCATCTCTATGATCTGGGTTCTAGTTTTTCGACGTATTCACGACGGACGTAAGCCTCACAATCCTAGACTTTCAAATCCGTTAATGAGGTTTTTTTCTCATTCCATATTTCATAGGGTGTCTTGCTGACCTTCTTAATTGGTACAAGGTTCATGACTTTTGCTGCAGTTTCTAAGAAATAGCCCCATTAACTGAGCGGAAGTATAACATGACTCATCATGGACCGGACCATATTAAGTAATGTTTGTTTCCTCTTTTCTGAAACACCATTCTATTGTGGTGTTCCATGAGGAGTCAGCTGTGAAACAATTAAACAGTTTCTTAGATGATCGTGGAATTCTTGACTAAGATATTATCCACCCGTCGGATCGGATCTTAATCCTTTTGCCCCGTTGATTCGATACTTCGTTTGAAATGTTTTGGACGCCTTGAAGGTTTCATATTTATGTTTAATCAAATAAACATACCCATATCTACTGAATCATCAATAAATGTGACGAAGTAACTTTCTCCATGTCTTGTAGCTGATATGAACGGTCCACACACATTAGTGTGCATGAGGTCCAATAGATCCTTGCCTCTTTCATAGTTTCATGTGAATGTCACTTTTGGCATCTTTCCTAATAAACAATACTGTCATACATCAATAGATTTGAGGTCGAATGACTCCAAAATCCCATCTACTTGGAGTTTGGCTATGCGTTTCTTGTTTATAGGGCCAAGTCGACAATGTGATAGACACGATTTATCCAATACACTTTTATTTGTATTTGAATCAACATTTAAGATTAAGCTATTATTTATTCTAATGCTCACGACAGTTTCATAAATTCCACTTGTAGGGCATGCTTTAAAGTAAAGACAAATATTTTAAAAACCTAAATATTTCCATGATCATAAACAAAGTTGTAACCCTCTCGATATAAAGCACAAAACGAAATAATTTTTCTTGCCATCTTCGGCGAATAACAACAATCTAATAAACAAATAGAAAATCCAGTATAAAGCACGAGCTCGTAATCCCCAATCCTTTTGACAACAACTGTATGTCTGTTGCCCATGATCATGTCAAGCTCCTCATGCCTCAGCTTCCTACTTCTTCTTAGTCCCTGAACATCAGAGCAAATGTGTGTATCATCTTTTTTCTAGGATCCAAGAGTTAGTAGCAGAACTATTATGGAGTTCTATCATATATATACATGAGGTGCCAGACACTTTGGGCTTGATCGTCTTAATCTCTTTTAGGTATTTAGGGAAGCTTCACTTCCAGTGTCCATTCTCTCCGTAGTGGAAACAAATGGCATCATCAGGGTTTAGGTTTGGGTGTGGGCACTTTCACAAAACTGGACTTTCCTTTGCCCTTGTTGCTAGGGTTGGAATTAGGATTGCCAACTTGACCTTTCCCTTTGGCTTTGGGCTTCTTGGCCTTCCTTTCTTGACCGCCCCTTCCCTGATTGTCAGTATCGGAGCCGTGGAGCCAGAGTTCTTAGGTTTAGACATATTTGCCTCGGGAGTTTTCAATATGTCGTGTAACTCCATAATGGCCTTTTCCAATCCGTTCATGTTGAGTTCAGAATGAACTTACTCTATAAAGGAGGATGATATTTGTGGCCAGCTCCTAAGCGATCGGAAATCCAAGTCGCTCCAACCTATCAATGTATGCTTTCATCTTAAGCACGTGCACACAGACGGCGGTTCCTTCCTGTTGCTTGCAACCGAGTAGGGTGATCATGGTGCCAAAGCGCTCATGTCTTGCCCGCCTGAGACAAGAGACCACATATGACAGATCCTTGTCCTTTTGCCAAGCATCCCTAACAGCTCTAGTTGCATCATCCGCGAGAGTTTCAGGAAGAGCTATATCTAGGACCCATTCTTTCATGTTATACCTGAGTGCGATCCGATGGGAATATATCCAATCCATGTAGTTTGGTCCAGTCAGCTTATCCTTAGAGAGGATTTGCATTAATGAGATATTTGTAACCGTATTCGGGTTTGAGTTTGTGTTTGGAGTCATCTATATGAAAAGTAGATTTTAGTTACTTTTATCAATTCTTAAAGATTAGTTACCCAAAATAATTTTTACTTAAAGCTAGAATCCATATTTCACTTCTGGTGGTGAAGATGTATGTCGTAGTCCCCTTTAAAATTTTTTAGGTAGGCAATACTCTTTGCCAACTTCAATCTTTATGAAGCTTCTAGATCTTTTGGAATTCATTGTTTTTGATCAATGACATGTTTAATCCTATCATGCTCATCCTCTCTCCCGTGACGAGTATGTCGCGGATCATGGGTTTGGATGGTAAATCGACCACGAAGGACCCACATGACACCGACCCATAATCCATGAGTTATCACAAGTATCACATCATTTTGGCCGAGTCCAATTCGACGAGTTGGCTATGACACTTCCCACGTTGGAAGGGCTCGGTTAAATGTGGGGTTATTCGTGGGTAGCATGAGATTAACATTTTCATAAAACGGGATTTCTTTTCGTTCAGTTAAAACTTTTTAACCCTTTAGTTGGCAAAAAGGTCAATTTAAACTTTTAAAACCGATTTGAAATGCCAATTTTACTTTTGAAAAATTTCGTTAACTTTTAACAATTTCTACTTGTTTATTTTTGTGTTCTCAAATTTATTTAAACAACAATTGTAGCAAATAAATAAACACAATACATATAACGATGACTTTTGCCTTTGAATCCTATGCATTTTCCTATGAGCCAACACGACGAGAAACGCTGCCAAAACTAGGGACAAACAATCACAATGATGCACCGACTACTCTTGCTTTTTGCCACTATTGGAATACGCTAACATCACAATAAAGAACAACAGAAGCAGAATCAAAGATCGTATTCCGCCACGGATCACGAAATCATGCACACTTTTGTAATTGTAAACTAAAGAGGGACCAATATATACCTTTTAGATCTCAGATTTGATGTGTCAAAAATGATCAAATCGCAAACCAGACCTCATCTAATGGAATCGCACCCAAGACAACGATTCAACACCCGTTAATGAAGGAAAAAATTTTGCTTGAAGTTTTAGCAGGTTATCTTCCAGGTATATGAAGAAAATCGGCTTTTAGAGTGATGGGGAGAGAGAGTGACGAATTTAAAAAATTTGAGTATTTATATCACCCATCATCCCTATCTTCCCATTTGCAGATAATGATAATTTGAAATTCAAACTATTGATATTTACACTTAAATCCTTTTTCCTCATGCAGTTTCTAATTAATATACATTTATTTTGATATATTAACAAACTTAGTCCTTCATTATTTTCGATATCTTTTGACTGAATCATCACTTGCGTGTAACCTAAAAGGACCCTACTATATATAGTAATATTACCAACCTGTTATAACCATGAGCACATAACCAACAATGTGGGTGGGTTGTGCGATTTGATACACACCCCTAATTTTACGAAACCATCTAAACTAAAAGTTTATGACTACATATTGTTTTACATATATACAAAAACTTTCAGAAGTATTTGAAACCTTTAGATATTTCAACTACAACATACACTACTTTCTCAATTGTTTTGTATTTTTATTTATCCAGTTTTTACTTTTCCATTTTAGATGTTTCAAAATTTAATTTGATAATGTATTAATATGGTCTCCTCCATATAAACTTTTCATACTTTTTCAACACTTTCATATTTTTTCTATTTTTCTGCTTTTATAAACTTTGCTTACAACAATGCACGAGACGCTACCCTCTAATTTTACCTAGGTAAAATGACTTATAAGGGTAATAAACTTTATCATAAATACACATTTAGTCCATTATATTTTTTTGTACATATATGATCATTAAACCTTTTGTTTTTTGTTTTATACACATTTAGACTTTTTTTTGTACGCATATGACCATATAACCTATTCTTTCCGCACACATATTGAAGGGTTTCATGCAAATCTATGAACTAAAACCCTAAGTTCACATGCAACCTATAAGGATCTATGTTTTCTTCTAATTGAACATATAATAAATTCCTAAAGGCCACAAGAAAATATCTAAAAGAATAAAATCAGAAAACTAACCTTTTAGTTGTTTCTTGCAAGCTAAGCAACACAAATGCCTTGCCTCAAATGAAGTCACACCCAAGCTATGAAGTTGGCGAAATCCAGAGAGAGATGGGGAGGAGAGAATCACGAAATTTGGGCTATGGGGCTCCCTATTTATAGGTTTCAAATGATAACCAAATAAACCTTAGAGATAAACATTTTTGAATTCAAATCAAGATAAACCTTTATCTTATCAATTCAAACCTATTTATCTATTATATATATGAATTTCGAAATTATATATATCCTATATATAGATTTCGAAAATCACTAACCTTCCTCAATTGTCACTACTCAACTATTGAATAATTATAATTCAGCCCCTGCACCTTTAATTAATTAAATTAATCACCAAATTCATTCCAATTAATTCCAGATTAATTTCTAATTAATTAATATAGTTTCTAATTAATATATTATCACTTTAATATATCAATAAACTATTTATTTAATTTTCTATTGATTTATTAATCACATAATAAATCAATCTTTCTCTCTCCTGAACTTTCTACCAAACCTCTAGCTATGAGGGCAACCCAAATGGACTTTGCTATTATTAATTAGGTAAATACTAATTCTTAGTCATGGCTTAGACACCTAATCCAACAGTCTCCCACTTGGATAAGTCTATGACTATAATTACCAATTTAACCTCTAATTAATCAGCAAACTGTAGCTTCCTAGAAACTGATGTTGAACTCTGACCCAGTCAGTTCTGTCCATAGATAAGTGATCATATGATCCTTCGTCCAACAAGACATTTTCAGACACGAGACATGGATTGAGATCAATCTCTGTCCGATACTCTGTTTCCCGATTTTCGATTTTGCTTATGACTTTAGAACTTCTAATTGAACACATCAATTTAGTCCAGGATGGCCAGCACTTTAGTCAACTTCAAAATCATCGAGAGGCCTACAGATATGTGTTTCCCATCAGGGTCAAGGAACGAATAAACTTCGACTCATATGCTTATATCTTTTACCAGTCAAATCATTCACAACAACACGTTTTATAACATCGAGTTAGCAATGCGTTTTCGTATTATCAATGAACAACTGCCTTGTAAATTATAACTCATATCTCTCCGCTTCAAGATCATAAGATATTATCGTCTCAACATTGCTTGTGATATAATCCATGAAGCAATATATTGAGCGTGGGTTTATCCAATACTCAAATCTCTATTTCTAAGTACTCATGATTGTTGTAGCAATCCTATTGCTATGTCTAACTCCTTAGACAGTCCACAAACCAATTCATGACAGTCTTGACTCAATACTTACTTCCCAAAGTATGAGCGACTGTGGACCTTTCTGAATAATTAAATTATTCGGGAAGTAAAACATGCGAATGCGAAACATAAAGATCTGACTGGCAGCTACTCCTGCTTATTACCAAGTCTCCACAAGGTAATCACCAAGTCGGACCTTGTCATAAACTATTATCGGTTTCAAGATTTCTTTTAAACTTTCAATTCTAATTTTACAGCTATGTCTTTATGAATCTTACACTCTATCTATGTATCCAAAGTATCTTATACTTATACACTTTATTGCAGATGATCCAATCGGATGCTCATCCGATAACATCTCAATATGTTATCATGTCAATTTCTCTTCTAACTCCATTCTAGTAATGTGTACTGTGACTTCCTATGTTTCTGGGGTCTTTAGTCTACTTGACTGCACCCTAAGACTATTTCGAGGTGTTATGATGTGCCGGTGAACCACACGCGCTCCATCAGAATATTAACGAGATTATTTAACCATGAAGTCCTTTAACATCATGTCCTGACGTTAATAACTACCACTTTGGAAAATCTTTCAAATTAACCCTATCACTTTCACCCCAATCATTTCCCAATGAATTCTCACTTGAGTTCAAACAATCCATCCAGTATTCCCAGCCAGACAATGTCCTGAATCCAACTTACTATGCCCTAAGCATCAAGTCATCAGGACATGTTCATGACATTATGATCGATCCAAGAAACTTGTGGAACCCGATCCAATATTAGTCCAAACCCTTTCGGAATCCAAAGATTATTTATAATCCTTGTGTCATGATTTTCGAAAAAACTATTTCCTTTCGGAGACTCTTCTCATGCATCTTCAATCTTATCAAGATCATGCTTACAATGGCTAGGTCTATGCTGGCGATTTCATCTATCCAATAGATGACTATGAATTACGTGAGTATGTTGCACCTTCTTTATTTCTTTCATGCTAAGTCATCACACTTTGCAATGATAACAAACCCTTTCCTAGGTTTATGCATCTTGAATCTCATCAAGATCATCTTGGCAGAGTCTGGATCTGTCTCACAGATGTTTACAACCACCTAAGTATGCCGTATTTCTATTAAGTCTTTCATAGCGATCCGTCTCTTAACACCAAGTCATTACACTTTGTAATGAAAAGAGACATTTCCTAGAAACAGTATGTAACCCCCATATGGAGATAGTAGATAACAACGACACTCCCACTGGCTTTGACACGATTATGGACTATTCACAAAATCCAGGACTTTTGGCATATTTTTGAGATTCCAAACCTTCTGACATCTTAATGGAAATCTTTCAGCCCTTTCTCAAAAATCCAATCCTTTGACATATTTTTGAGAATCTGAATATCCTATCTTGCGAGATGCCCGTGGGGTAATCCCGGGCTCATGTAACTTTGTACTGGGACACTCTTTGTGAGTCCCTATTAGTGGGCCGGTGATCCACACGCCCTCTACTAACGATTCACAATGTGCCGTGCAGTTTCCTTTCGGATTTCATCTTCTATTGAGAGTGCTGTTCCCGGAATCAATTACTTGACTCTGAGTATCGTCTCACTCAACCAGATGTTCTGAAGGTATGTGTTTATCCATGTCGCTTTCTTTTGATGATTCAGTTACTCCCACTGGTTTTTAGACCAGGTGTAAAATCAATCAATCACATAGACCGTGTCTCGCGCTAAGGTTCTCTTGTTTGGCAGCAACCGGGCTCACCAATGCTTCCAAGTAGTCGGATTGTAAATCCGCACCAACTATAGTGTTTTACCACCAATCGGTATGTCACCCCGATCATAACTACTTATGATGGTGATCAATACTACTGGTCAAGAGGAGATTATGTCAGTTGTAAAACAGAAATATGATTTTTGCTCCAAGCCTAGTGATGACTAAAGGTTCTTTCATTTGGCTAATCCTAAACTCATTCAAGACTGTCCCAACTCCCACTGTTTCCTTAGACCATGAGTTCTTTGTAAAAGAGCTCTTCTTTTACAGTTACAGTGGGATAGCCAATGAAATGACAATGCTGATCATGTTCAGGCTAGTCATGAGGTTCGGATGAACACTACAAGACCCTGGACTTCCTATGTATAAGTGGGATAATCCCAGCTTTACATTTCAGACAGTGTCTGCAAGACTTACTTAGTCTAGGATGTGGTCGGAATATGGTTTATATGGACTGACTGATATAGTATTCAACTTATTGGAAACTAATGTATCTCATACATCGAGGATCGAACTGTTTCGACCAATGCTCCATTATCTTCCCTAAGACACACTATAACTATTAATGTTCTTGGAAGAGAATGAACTGTGAAACATTTTTATGTTATCGCTCAGGTTCTGTGTAACTTGTACTTCCTTTAAAGTCCTTGAACTGTTCAAGGTTTCAATTCAATCGCTTATCCCGATAAGCGAAGTCATATTCGTCATACCGAATGATAAATATCGTGAAGTTCAAACAATTGTGTTCTATATCAAGATTCGAGCAATACACAGCAACAGGTGTGTCTGTTGCTCTTAATCTTAATGTCTTTTACATATCTATGTAAACTTATGACTTTGTTAACTTTGTTCAAGACTTGCAATCTTCAGTTGACTCTAAGTCAACTGATTCCAAAATCCTATCCTCTGGATCTTTGGGTGATTCATTTCTTGCCACATGTGCTTTATAAAGAAATTAATCATCATCTGACTCTAAGTCAGATGATTCCAAAGTCCTGTCCAACTAGACCTTTGGTTGATTCATTTTTTGACACATTAAGAACTCAATTCATCAAGTGACTTTAAGTCAAATGATTCCAAAGTCCTGTCCAACTGGACCTTTGGTTGAATTGATTCTTATAACATTTGTATTAACAATCATAAATGACATAATTCTTGAATCCAAACATTTTGGATGCATCAACATTCAAGTTATTACTAATCATTCATTCAACACATTTATATAACATTTCAAGGACAATTATAGACAACATGTGTTAAAAGAAAATTGACAATTTTATTAAAAACAAAAATCCCTTAACAATGTAATATATGATAGAAAATGTCAAAATGCATCTAAAGGCTAGTAACAATATTTTAATATCCATCTAAACTTCAAAACTGCACGAGCTGGAGATTCAATCCAAATGTGCTCCTATGCGCCAGAGTCTCGTCCCTTATTGATTCCCTGCATTCAAACCAAAATGTGACTATCACATTATGTATCAAGAAATCTTGGAACAGGAGTTTTGAGGTTTTTAGATATACCTGAGCTTTTAAAAGATTTGGAGCGTCTTCCAATCTTTCCGTGACTGTATCCGATTTAGTGGATTCCCAGTTTGAGACATGTCCAGACGATCTCGAACGTTTCTTGTTACGTCTCTTCACTGGACTTAATCTAGAAGTAGCTGAGCCATTGGAGCTATGCCTGTCCAAGAATGACTCATATAAAGTCAACAGTGGACGCATTTCCATGAGAGTCCTTTTCTGGTCTTCCTTTCTATACGTCTGAATGAACAGATCGTACTTGCTAGTCAACGAGGCGAGTAAAAAGTTAATACTTATCTCCTGACTTATGGAATAACCAAGTTTGTACAATTCGCCTATCTATGCTTCAATCTGAAGAACATGTGAATTGATGCTACTTCCTTCTTTTAGCTTGCACTCTGCAAGTCTTTTGAAGATCCTAGCTCGTTCCTCTTCAACTAGTTTTTGGAACCTTTCCTCAACCAGTTGCATTAACTCATATGGCCCCAAGGATTCAAAATCCTTGCGGAACTCGGGGTCAATGGTCAACAGCATGAGGTCACTAATCTTTTCGGATTCATCAACTAAGAAGTTATGCTTATCATAAGAACCTTTTATGATGACTTGTTCCGGTGGGACCGGGATCGGATACTCGGTGCGATGTAGCTTGCCAGCAATACCGAAAATCAGTCTCGAAATGCGAAGCCATTCCTTACGGTTGAGGCCAGTCAGCCTTTCCATATTTGGCAGGTGCATTATGATGCTTTCAGAAATGGGTGAAGGAGGAGAAGGAGGAGAATTGACACTTGACATCTATAAAAGAAACAGAATTTATTAGTTTAATTGATCATTTTAAATAATTACCCAATATGTTATTTAATAAGGCTAGGATCCAAAATACCCCAACTATGGTGTGAAGAGGGATGTCGTAATCACAACATAATGGTCATCAAGGTAGATAAACACTTATCAATTTCATCTTATGAAATTCCTAGATCTATTGAGATTCATTGAACTTTTCAATGGCATGTTTAATCTCGGATGTGCTCCACTGTTTGTGACTGGGATGCCGAGGATCACAAACTGGATGTGAATAACCATGCACATTAGCTTGGTACTCTCGGGTTAATTATCATCTCTAATTGATGTGCCGGTAAACCACACCCACTCCATCAACAATGATAACACCCGGGAAACCCATTGCAACTCTTTATGAACCCCTATTGGTGTGCCGGTAAACCACACACGCTCCACCAATGTTTCATAAAGTGCAATGTGTAATTTCATGGATTAGCACCAATTCACATTTTTCCTAAAGTAACTAGATTTGGGTTTTATTAAGATGTTCCAGTACTTTGAATAATATCATTATACTTTTAAAGAGATTAGGCGGTCATATCAAACCCGTTCGGCTAACGACCCTCCACTGGTCAGGAGAGCGGTGGGTGAGAGTGGACACCCATTAGACCGCCATTTTATAGGCAGTCTTCTTATACCCTCTTTATAGACCAGCTTCGTGAATGAGACCTACTATTGATTCGACTAACCATTTAATCTTATACATATAAAATTAACTTTTAATTATAATATATACATAAGATGAATTTTAAACCATTTAAAATATTCCTGGTTTATCTTTTAATTTATTGGAAATTTAAACTATTAAATTTAAAATTAAATTAAACCTTTAAAAAGATTTAATTCATCTTTTAATTAAACAATTAATTAAGTTAATTAAATCCAAATATTTTAGACTTTTAAAATATTCCTAGTTTTATCTTTTAATTTTTCGAAATTTAAAACTATTAAATTTAAAATTAAATTAAACCTTTAATTATCTTTTAATTAAACAATTAATTAAATTAATTAAAACTAGATAGGTATCACAAATTAATCAAATTAATTTAAACCTATCTTAAACCCCCTAATTTTCGAAATTAACAAATAATGGGTTTAAGGTTATCCATTTAAATAATTAAAGTTACCAAAAATAGAAAGTCTTCTAAAACCCTAAGAAGAAAATTGAAAATCATAGAGGGGAGGGGCTAGGGTTTCCAAAATCCTAACCCTAAAATCGATTAGGCTAAATTAGGGTTTATAAGCTTTAAACCCTGATTTTTTCAGGAAAACAATTATAGCAATTCAACAAGAAAACAACCAAAAAGCTCTGATACCACTGAAGGGTTTTATGCAAATCTATGAACTAAAACCCTAAGTTCACATGCAACCTATAAGGGTCTATGTTTTCTTCTGATTAAACATATAATAAATTCCTAAAGGCCACAAGAAAATATCTAAAAGAATAAAATCAGAAAACTAACCTTTTAGTTGTTTCTTGCAAGCTAAGCAACGCAAATGCCTTGCCTCAAATGAAGTCACACCCAAGCTATGAAGTTGGCGAAATCAAGAGAGAGATGGGGAGGAGAGAATCACGAAATTTGGGCTATGGGGCTCCCTATTTATAGGTTTCGAAAATCACTAACCTTCCTCAATTGTCACTACTCAACTATTGAATAATTATAATTCAGCCCCTGCACCTTTAATTAGTTAAATTAATCACCAAATTCATTCCAATTAATTCCAGATTAATATCTAATTAATTAATATAGTTTCTAATTAATATATTATCACTTTAATATATCAATAAACTATTTATTTAATTTTCTATTGATTTATTAATCACATAATAAATAAATCTTTCTCTCTCCTGAACTTTCTACCAAACCTCTAGCTATGAGGGCAACCAAAATGGACTTTGCTATTATTAGTTAGGTAAATACTAATTATTAGTCATGACTTAGACACCTAATCCAACACATAACCATTAAAATTTTATTTTTGTACATATATGACCATTAACATAAGTGATTAATATGTACAGAAAACGCAAATTTAATGGTCATATATGTACAAAACAACATAAATGACTAAATGTGTACAAAACAAAAAGTCTAATAGTCATATGTATACAAAAAAAAGATGAAGGATTAAATGTATACTTACGATAAACTTTATTACTCTTACAAAACAATTTCTCTTTTACCTTTTCGACATGTTTAATTGAAAAATAACCAATCCGATAATGCTACCAAAGCCCATATGTTGATGGGAAAAAATCAACCACATTTAGGCTGTGGGGTGTGGGTTAACGCACCCACCCACGTTATGCCAAGCTGGCGAGGAGGACGCCGGCTACACCCCCCTCCACCCGCGTTCTCCCTTGTGCGCGTTATGGGGTCGTGGTCCGGATGACGCGTGAGAACGGCTCATATCCGTTGGAACAGTTAAAAAAATTCAATTTTTTAGCCTTATATATACATATAATCACACACAATATATACAATTCAAACTACTCTCTCTCAATATATAAATATACTTTCATATGGAGCACGATTCGTATTCAACGTCGTCAAACTCATCGGCCGATGGAATGTTTTTCTCGGCAATGATGCAAGTCGCAAACATTGTCGCAAACAAAGCCGAAAGTTCGGTCAAACAACGGAGATTGAAGGCAAAAAATAGAAATCGCGAAGAAGAGCACATACATTTTATTCAAGACTATTTTGCTGACAATTGCGTGTATGACGACAAAGATTTCAAACGTCGGTTTCGTTTGAGCTGAGATATGTTCCTATGGATTGCACACGACTTGGAAGACAACTACGAAGTCTTCTAATTGAGATACGACGGTCGAGGCAAAAGGGGTTTCTCGCCATACCAAAAAAGTGGAGCTGCTCTTTGTCTTATGGGTTATATCATTTCTTTTGACGTCGTCGACGATTACTTGTGGATGTCGGCAAGAACCGTACGGGAAAGTATGTGTTTGTTTTGTGAATATATTTGTGAGCTTTATGGTCATATTTATTTGCGGAAACCCACACCTTACTATGTTGAAGAACTATATGCGGCACATCACGTGGCACATGGTCAATCGGATATGCTTGGAAGCATAGATTGTATGCATTGGGATTGAGAAAATTGTCCAAACGCGTGGAAAAGACAATACACTCGTGGTGATCACGACAAAGCTTCCTTAATACTAGAAGCGGTGACCTTACAAGATTTATGGATTTGACATGCATACTTCGGAGTTCCAGGGTCAAACAATTACATAAATGTTCTAGATTCGTCGCCGTTATTCAACGATATCCTACAAGGCAAGTCGGCCGACGTTCCATTTGTAGTGAACGGCTCCGAATACACACGTGGGTATTTACTCACCGACGGTATATATCCAAATTATTCCACATTTGTAAAGGCATACCAACATCCGGTTAACGAGAAACGAGTACTATTCACGAAAGCTCAAGAGTCGGCACGGAAAGATGTGGAACATGCATTTGGTGTCCTAAAAAAGAAATGACATATAGTGCAAAATCTGGCACGAGCATGGATTCTCGAGAACATACGCAAAGTTGTGTACGGTTGTATCATATTACAAAATATGATAATTGAAGAAAAAAGGTCGGACTATTTGCATCCATCAACCTCATCATATGACACATATGCCGGCACAATTTGTTCTCAGTAGCGAACAATACTTTGCGAGATTACAAGAAATACACAACGGCGAAACTGATGACGATAATTATGTTTTTTATTTTTTTTATTTTTTTAATTAATGTAATGTTTTTTATTTTAAATTAATGTAATGTTTTTTATATTTAATTAATGTAATGTTTTTTATTTTAATTTTAATATTGTGTTTTTTAAATGAATTTAATGTTTGGTTTTAATTAAAAAACGTAAATTAAAATGTTGACGTGAAAATTAAAAAGGGTGTTATGTTGTCTTGCATTTTCTGAGGTGTGTCTTGGGATTATTATAATGACGTGTCGCTAACGTAACGACTGTCATTAAAAATCATGAAGGTCTTGCACACTCATAGTCTTACAATCGAAATAGTTGTAGCGCCTACAAAAGTGGTAATTCGTGATTTCCTCCGATAAAACAACAAATTGAGGGGATTTTGCCTTCTTGGTAGGGGTGGTTATAACCGGATATCCGAAAATTCGGATATCCGAATTTCGGATACCCGAAATTTCGGATATATGGTTTTGGTATCCGAATGCATATCCGAAAATCCAGATATCCGAAAATCCGGATATCCGAAATCCGGATACGGATTCGGATACCAAAACCATATATCCGAAAAAGTGTCACATTTGCTTAAAAACCAAGAAAAATTGAAAGGAAATATTAATACAAAACAAGTGCTTCAAAGTTCAAAAGTTTGTTTCTTATCAATATTCGGCTTGTATTTTTTGCAACCATGAACATGATTTTTCAAAGGTGTAGTTCCATTTACAGTTGCACAGCCAATCCTACGGTGACATTAATGTATACATTCAGCAATATCAGGAATGCCGGTATCTTGGAAATGATCCCACCATATAGATCTTTTTTTCTTCATATGTATAGAAGGGGATTCACTTGCAGAGGGAGCACGAGGTGGTTTTTTAACCTTTTTCGGGTTTGAGGCCTTTTCCTTCCGTTTGTTTTTCAGTTTTTCAGTTGTTGTCACCTCATTTTCAGATACAAATTCACATTCGGAACTAACTTCATCAATATTTTCCATATCAAAAAAACCTGAAAACATATATCAAATAATTAAAAATATGAAGTTAGGTGCTTAATGACAGAAAATAATGCAAATATGCTATAAAAGACAACCACAAATATGAAGTTAGGTGTTGACTATCGTAATGCAAATATGCTATAAAAGAATAAGATAAGCAATTAGATATTAGTGATAAAGGGCTAAAGGCTTCTACAACTACAAGTCTACAACCCCCTGTAAATGCATAACCAACACAACAACAAAAATCAAATACTAACTAAATTACTTAATGGCTAAAATATTTAGTGATTCCAGTTTCGATGTTTAAGCAAATTTACAAAGAACTATTTTCACAATCACAACATAACAGATAAAACAAATATCAAGTTTCGATGTTTAAGAAAATTTACACCCTCTGTTTTGAGTTTTCTATAGTAATCTAACTTTGGTTTGAATTCTGAAATTAACTTGACAAAAGTTCAATTTTTCAGATAAAAATAAAACAAATATCCTTGGCCGTTGTCAATCAGTGACAGTAGGATCAACGAAATCACAATTTCACAATACACACAAAAACAAACAAATACCAACTAAATGTCTAAAATCTAAATGCAATGGAATTAACTTTTCCGGTCGGAAGTCGGAACTAACAACGCTCGATCGAACTTGGGTGACTAGTTGAATCTTTCAGTGAATGTCGATGCTTGAATCGTCTGCCTTTGCTTGAAGCTTTGAAAGTTGAATCGTCGGCCTTTGCTTGAATCTTTCAATGAATGTCGATCGGGTTTAAACCACGCCTACAAACTCTCGATCGAACTTGGGTGACTGTCGTTGTCTCGTTGATAAGAATAGATTAGGGGAATAGAGAGAAGTCTGGAAAAGTAGAGATGTTGAGTGTTGACTATCGTAAAGTAACCCTAGACCATTTAGTTTTGTGTGTATATATTTACTAGATTAATAAAAAATTGGAAAATACATGTATATATATTTCGGATTTCGGATAATCCGAAAATCCGAAAATTACCAATATTCATATCCGTATCCGAATCCGAAAAATCGGATATCCGAATTTCGGGTATCCGAAAAAACGGATATCCGGTTTTTCGGATATTTTTGGATCGGATTTTCGGTTTTTCGGATCGCTTTCACGGATACGGATATTTTCGAACACCCCTACTTCTTGGAAGAACTTAATTTTCACATCAATGGTGTTTAAAATAATGATAACTGAGATAAAGCCGATTTGCATGTAATTTTTGTAGGAAAAATATATTAAAATTGTTTTCCTCCATTCTTTTTATAGTTTGAAAAGACTTTATACAATAACTTCCAAAATAAGGAATTCCATACTATAAATAATTTCCATGACACTTATTAATTTTAGGTAATAAATCATTAGCCTACCAATATTTGTCTAAATATAACCGCTAATAAATAAAATTTATCGTTCCATTACCAAATTTTCGAGTAACATATAACCCATTTTGTTTTTTTTTTTTTATTTTCTATTTTTAGTATCTATTTTTATTTCTTTTATTTTTGAGCTATAATTCTATCTCACCATACTTCGTCCTCGTGTTTACAATAGAAGGCAACCAGCATATCCTTCTACGTATTGTTTTTTCATCCCCTATTAACTAATATAAACAATATACTAATATCTTTTACCCAAAATAGCAATATACTTCTATTCTTTACCCATAATTAAGGTAATTAAATTGCTATTAAAAGCAAAAAGTAAAATGCATTACCTATAATGTCGAATGTTTCTATTTCAGGAAACTTTAAGTACACTGCATTTTAAAGAAAAATAAATAAAAATAATTATTAAAAAAAATTGAAACAGTCCTCGATAAATTATTGCTTTTAGACATAAGGGAAAAATGGGTTCTTTTCATATTCATACAATTTAGGGTTAATGATCCAAAAGGGCAATCAATAAAACAAAATTTACTTATTAGGTCACTGAAGTTTTAATTGCATCTAATAGGTCATCGAACTTTCAAATGTGCATCCAATAAGCCACTAAACTTTCAATTTTGCACTCAATAGGTCACCGAACTTTCAATTTTGGTTTTAAAATATCATTGTTTTCAATTTTAATCGGTTTAAACAGTTGTGATGAGACCTTATGACTGGTTGTTGCCCTCCGACGAAGAGAGTAGTAGTGACAGGAGGCGGATTGGGTATCAGAGGATGAGAGTCGTGGGAGTATGGTCGAGGTGGTACGACTGTGGTGAGATTGTGGATAAACTTTGAACCTGCTCCAGGTGGTAGAACTATTGATGAGTTGAGGAAAATGGTCTACGCCTGTTTGGCGGAGATGGAGGTGTCGTCGGAACTGGAAAACGGTGGTTAAAATTGAAGAAAATGATATTTTAAAACCAAAATTGAAATTTCAGTGACCTATTGGATACAATTAAAACTTCAATGACCTAATGAAAATGGTCTACGCCTGTTTGGCGGAGATGGAGGCGTCTCATAATGTGCTTTTACCGAAAGACAACCCGAACACTTAAGGGAGTCTTGGGAAATCATTTTTATGTTTTTTTAATAGGGTGAGAACCCTAAGAAACCTGGCGCCCCTCATAATGTGCGTCTTTATTCAATTGCATCCACAATATATGGTGATCTATTTGATGGAAAGACAGTTAGTTTGTGTGTTAGGCGTGCTGTCTATTATGACCCTAAAACAGGAAAAGAAGATCCTTCAAAAAATGGTGTGTGTAGTTACCTCCTTTGTGATTCAAAACCTGGAGACAAAGTTAAAATAACATGTACATGTTTGCTAGTTCCATTCATCTCAATATCCACATAGAATACATAAAATATCATAGAGAAATTCATTTAAATCCTTTGCGACCAAACGAACATTATCATAATATGTAATGGTTCATTCCATTGTCTTCTTATTCTATCACTATGTCCACTCTAAATGCATAAAAATAGCAACATACATGATACATCTGTCTATTTGTTTATCATAACATCTTGCTTTTATTTCTTTCCATTATAACATTCTACTTTCAAATTTTTCTTAATTAAGACATTATACCTCGAAAAATCTACCTACTTATAACATAATGGGGCCTAGGGACCGATACGATGATTGGTTTAGTAGGGCGGCCGTGTACTTTCAGTTTCTCCTTATTGGAACAATAGACTTTGATAAACTATCCAATAACAACAATGAATATTACCATGTATTTTCATGACATTATTTTGAAACTAGAATGCTATAATGGGAAGAAATGAAACTAAGGTGGTGTTTGTTTTTGAAGAGGTAAAAGGTCTGCAGTTTGCGGACCACATCTGCAGACATCTGCAAAAGAAGAGGTGGATCAAATTTCTGCAATCTACAATAAGAAGACTGTTTGTTTTTTTAAAGTCTGCAGACTACTAAAATAAACTAAATTATTTATCAAATTATGTATTTTTGTATATCTGACATTTTATTTTCTCAATTACTTTTTATAAAAAATTATCTATAATTTATATAAAAACTTACTTTTTTAAAGTTAGAAGAGATTAGAAGATGCAAAAAGACTTCACTCCATGTCTGCGAGAAGAAGAGGATGCACAGACGTTTTTAGGTCTAAGATCTTCCAAAAAAACAAATAGTCTGCGAGGGTGAACATCTGCCCGTTGTCTGCAGGCTGCAGATAAAAGAGGCCAAGAACATCTGCAAGCAAAAAAATTACACCCCCTAAGATGCTATAATAAACAAACAAGAAATTGCAATGTACTTTCTATTTCTTTATTACAATATACATATTTCATTCCTTTCTATTATACTATTGTAGTCTGAAAATCATCATTGTTATCCAAAGGGTTAAAGACTTGAGAGGGTAACTTATTTTTCAAAATGTTCATATTTAGGTAACAATGTTTTTGTTCACATTTACCCATTTAACTTGTTATACATGTTCAAAAAAAGGATAAGATGACCGGCTGGTAGGGGTTTTTCCGGTCATATTATCCTTTTTTTTGAACATGTATAACAAGTTAAATGGGTAAATGTGAACAAAAAGAACATTGTTAACTAAATATGAACATTTTGAAAAGTAAGTTATCATCTCAAGTCATTAACCCTAAAATTAATGGTTATTATTTATCATTTTATTTGAAGGCAAAAGTTTTAAAATTTCCCTACATTACTTAGTTGTACGAATATATATATATATATATATATATATATATATATATATATATATATATATATATATATATATATATATATATATATATATATATATATATATATATATATATATATATATATATATATTAGACGAAATCTCGCGTGTTGCATAGGTTAAAGTTATGTAAGAAAAACTTTGTTATTAACATTATCTATTAAATAATAATTATTCCACAATGTTGATATATAAACTTGTAACTACTTTGAACAACAAACATCTATTACAATCACAATACTCAATGACCATTACCTACGACTTGTATTTGAATAAAGTTAAATATAATTCTCAATATAGTGTTACTTTTTCTATTGTGATTATTAACTAATTTAAATATTACTTGTTTTACCAACTTTTTTATTACTATCATAATAATTATTTAAAATAACAGGCATTCTTTAAGGTAATGTAATATAAATTATAATTTATTTATATCATAATAATTATTCAGTATATTGTACATCTTTAATAAATAATTAGTTACATCCACGATGAAACTCAATCAAACAATCATATATGATATTTCAAAATAATAGTATACATCTTCAATAAATTGTTAGTTAAATGCATTGAATTTTTACTAATATTATAACTCTTCAAATTCCAAATAAGAGTTATTTAGCATTAAAATAGTACAACGAAAAAGTTTGTTTAATTGATACTTATGGTACTTATTAAAGAGGATTGAAATATTTAAATTGTATTTGGTAAAATAAATAAATAATGTGATCATCTAATGTATATTATTATGTTATATATTTGAACATTTACATTTGAATATTTCAAACGCGAATAAAACTATAATATGTTAGTTCTAGCTTTTTGAATTTTTCATTATAGATTATTATTGTATAAATGTTTCAAAGTAAAGTTTCAAACCATGTGTTCTAGAATATGAATATCGAATGAATGTGTAAGAAGTTATTTGACAGTAAAAAATTTATAAGTCTTTAATATATTTCATTGTAGGAAATGTGTTTATATTTTATTCATTAGTATATAATTAATTAACAATTTCAAATTAAATATTATATCAATTTTAAAAAACATTGGAACTAATTGATTATATAAAAATCTACAAACTCATTATTATAAAGTTAATTATAATATTTATAAGTGTAGATATATTTGTTTATTGATGTATATTAACGTATTCATGAAGATTTTGTATTTTTACGAATTAAAATACATGAGAAACACAAATGAGTTCTTCTCTAGTTATTACAATTTCATGATTCTAGGTTATTATACATATACATGTCATTGTTTTATATCGTTGCGTGTCTATGATTTTTTTATATTATATTGAAATTGGAAATCTTTTCATGTTGTCATATTATTACAATCATATATATATATATATATATATATATATATATATATATATATATATATATATATATATATATATATATATATATATATATATATATATATATATATATGAATAAAATTTCCATCAATAAAATAATTATACTTTTCTAATTATATTAGTTACACACTCGACGACAAAATCTAATCAAACAATTATATAGGATATTACAAAATAAGAACATACATCTTCAACATATTGTAACAAAATAAATCGAAATATAATCATTTTTTCTCTTGGATCTAAATGTATAACATAAACATTTT
Source organism: Cichorium intybus (assembly GCA_023525715.1). Classification (NCBI taxonomy): domain Eukaryota; kingdom Viridiplantae; phylum Streptophyta; class Magnoliopsida; order Asterales; family Asteraceae; genus Cichorium; species Cichorium intybus. The sequence goes on along the minus strand of CM042016.1, from coordinate 50,793,108 downwards.
ATTGAAATATTCATCAATAAACTAATTATACTTTTCTAATTATATTAGGTAAACACCCAACGATGAAATCCAATCAAACAATTATATATGATATTTCAATATAAGAACATACATCTTCTACATATTGTAACAAATAAATTGAAATATAATCATTTTTTCTATTGGATTTAAATGTATAACATAAATATTTTATTGAAATCTAAAGAAAGTAGAAGGAAAAAAGAAATGAATATAAATTGAACAAAAAAAATTAACTAAAATAACTTATAGCATTATAAAATATTGATTGTCGTACCCGCCTCTAGTTCTTCCTAATACACAACTCTTTCTTTTGATATTAAATGACTATAGATCTCTTGCATCTTCTTATCCATCTTCATACACTTTAGATAACAATAACAAAAATATGAGAAGAAAATACATGGAACAATAATGAAAATAATGTTCTTATATAGGAAAAAATATTTCATTAACTAATAAAGTAATTGTAAGAAGTTGAAAAGGTGGAAGTTTCAAATGAATATGGTGTAAGAATGAGAAGTATCTTGGACCATATTCATTTGGATGACCTTTATTATAAGACACTAGGCGTATTCCCGCGCATTGCGTATGAGTAATTGATATAGTAAAAATATATTGAACGATCAAATGTAAACATAAACAATTTAGATCTAACAAAAAATATGTAAAACTAAAAATAAATTAATCATATGACATATATATATATATATATATATATATATATATATATATATATATATATATATATATATATATATATATATATATATATATATATATATATATATATCAGTAATAATTTTTCATCCAAACATTGAGTAAAAAACATAGTCACTTTTTTGGACTAAAATATTATAGACCGTCCAACGTTAAAAATATGTGGAAATATATCTACATAATTTATTTCAAAGTTGAAAATAAATATAAAATAAAACATAATAATAATAACATAAAGATAGTATTTGAGAAACATATTGTTGTGGACTCTATTACGTTAGACTCACATGTGTAAATAATACTTCAATAATATTAACAAAAATAATAATTTATTTATTAAATAAAAACTTTTTAGCTGATAAATATTTCATAAAAATATATGAATATGTTTCTATTAAACTTATTATTCAAAAAATACTTTCGATCATTTTTGAATCCCTTATTCACTTTCATTTATAAAAAAAGTTAGTTCTATTAGAAAGTTTTATCTTTCTATATCTTTCTTTAGTAAAATTTACTCATAAAAACTTTGAAACCTTAAATGTTTAGACATGCACTTGAATTCATAAATAATATTGAATTAAATTTTCTCATATTTATTTTTTTATCTTTTTTTTATAATTTTAAATTCAAAATACATCTTATTAACTAATATAATCATAAAAATATAAACAAACGATACAAGATAAAGAAAAATGGTTTTATCTATTTTTCTCAACAAAATAAAAATACGAAAATCATTTAATGACTAAGAGTCAAATAAAAACAATATGAATTTGGAATAAGATATGAATTTATATAACAATTAAATATCATCATAACTTTTAGTTTCTTTTGATTAAAAAAGTAAACATTGTTTGCTTTCGGTCTATTTCTCACCTTTTTATATTATTTTTAGAAAAGATATATAATTTACAACTCGAAGAGTCTATCATTAAGATGATAATATATTATATTTAATAAAATAGTTAATGGTAGATATTGAATAGTTAGGAGTTTCAAATCAATATGTTGAAAATAAATTTTTTTCAATTAATGTAAAAATAATTATAAAACGTTCATTGCAATCGATACATTTGTATCAAGAATAAAGTTATGACTAAAAGTCGAAAAAACTAACATAATCATCTATTTTAAGTCAAGCGTATATGGAGAATCCAACATTAAAAATATAGTATAACACATTGACATGAACTATATACGAATCTAATACAAAAAAAACATACTAACAATAATACACAATTTTACAACTTTTATATCAATTTTCTTGTCAAACAATGTTAATCTTAGAAGCATTAAGATGTTTTATTGTTAAACTATTAAGATGTTTTGTTGCTAAAGTCTTTTACTTGTATTTATGTGATTTTTTTTTTACTTTTTCAATGTTTAATTTTTTACTTGACAATACTCTCACAACTTTTATATCACTTTTCTTGTCAAATAATGCTAATCTTAAAAAAGATTTTACAAACCAAATGACCATTAAATAGTTTATCAAACATCATAAGGTCACTTATTCAAACAATATAAAACTAATTTTTGATGAATATGGATTAAAAAACAATACATACATACATACATACATACATACATACATACATACATACATACATACATACATACATACATACATACATACATACATACATACATACATACATACATACATATATATATATATATATATATATATATATATATATATATATATATATATATATATATATATATATATATATATATATATTTGTGGATCAACAATAGATTCTCAGAGCATTGAAAATCACTAATTACAAAGAATAACCAATTATATTAAATGTATTATATATTTTTCTACCGTTATGTTATGTTGGGGGTAGAACCAATGATATGCATTTTGTCTCTTGTCTTGCAACTTGTAATTTGCTTTAGATTCTTCACATTTCTTCTTTCTAATACAATATAAACATATGGATATCCAAAGTACTTGTTAGCAACCATGTCGTTTCTCTCTTGCCTCGCTACTTGTAATTTGTTTTAGTTTTCTTCATGTTTCTCTGTCGGAATACAATTTCAACATTTGCAACTTTAAAGTGTGTGTGTGTGTGTTCTCAAATCAACTTTTCCCCCATCATATTCTCCAAGCTAGAATCTAATTTATATGTGAACTATATATAACTCTTATATTAATTAGGTGTGATAAGTAACAATTAAGTATCATATGTTAAAAAACTCTTGAGTGGTTTCTATTAATTAGTTGAAAGATGAAGGGTTTTGGAGGTTTCAAATGAATATGGTGCAAGAATGAGACCTATCTTGAACCATATTCATTTTGATGGTCTCTATTATAAGAGTTTTATATATATACTAGACGAAATATATCAGAAAATAAATAAATAAATAGTTAATTAATATCATAATAAATAAGCAATGAGAAATTTTTATCTGATAATGGTAAAAGTAAGATAAGGAATTTATAGTATAGTTGTAATCTTTATTGTTAATTTTTTTAGACTTATTGGTAATCAGTTAACATACGTAAAAAGTTTTTTAGTTAGAAAGAATTATTGTTTAAATATTATTTGTGCTTTTTGTTTGCCGATAAGGAATATAATTAAAACATCACATTTTCTTTATTTATTAATTTTCAAATTAATATACAAATCTTTATATATATATATATATATATATATATATATATATATATATATATATATATATATATATATATATATATATATATATATATATATATATATATATATATATATATATATATATATATATATATATATATATATATATATATATATATATATATATATATATATGTGTGTGTGTGTGTGTGTCTATGTGTCATTTTAGATATCCCAATCTAATGAATAACAAATACTATAAAAATAAATTTGAATTTCTATGAATTATAATAAATGTGTCTATGAATAATAAATACTACAATTTTAAATAACATGAAATTATCAAAATATCTATTATAACAACCAAGCACTCATATACAATACACAAAATTGGTAGAAATTATTTCATGATTTTTCATATCAAAATCCAACGAACAACAAAAAAGTATGAAATAAATAATAACATAAAAGCATCAAAAGATCTATTAAAACATTTATATTCATAAACCACGTCAAACCCTCCGAATTTAAAGAAATTTTATATAAACAACTTCATGATTTTATATGTCACAATCTTTGGAATAAAAAATACTATGAAAAAAAATTCAATACTACAAACTTTTAATAACAAAAAGTAGTAAAATAACTATTTTAATATTTGTATTAAAAAAATATATCAAACACTTCTAAATCATACAAAGAATGTAAAAACAATTTCAAAGAAAAAACTAAAAACAATTTCAAAAATATATAAAATCAACATACGTTAATTCTTTCGCTTTTCATATTTTAATCGCAAGCACTTGAAATACATGAATGTTTTTATGAGAAAAAAATATACTTATATAGCAACAACATGAATAAATAAGAGGAATACAAAAAGTTTTTAGTAAATTATAATAATTTAAGAAATATGAAGAGTTATTTAGGTTTCAAATCACATATATAACATTAATTTATCAATTTATTATCATTTTTAGAAAGAAATTGAAAAGTCATGAGTTTCAAATCAATATGGTGTATGTATTTTTGTTTTTATTATATATATATATATATATATATATATATATATATATATATATATATATATATATATATATATATATATATATATATATATATATATATATATATATATATATATATATATATATATATATATAATCAGAAAAAAGAAACTCCAAACCAATTATTGACTTTAAGCCAAAAAGTAACTTGAAAACTGGAATAGATACCATAAATTTTCAAATCGTTGATTCTTCTACAATAACATGTGAAATACTTAAATTTCAATCGTAAATCTTGCCTAAAATCATTTCAACAATGTGCGGTTAATTCATTTAGTGGGTCAAAAATTTAGAATGTTCCATCATGTATTGATAAAAAACAATACGAAGAAAATTTCTTAGTTTATCGTGTATTTATAAAAACACAATATCAATTAACTTTTAATACAAAACATCACCGTAGTTTACACCAAACGTATAATTGTGTCCTTTAAATGTTTGATAGAATTGAAGATCGTATCCCATTATGTATTTCATTCTAACTTTTTTTCTTACACATCATATATGACTATAAACTCCAACATTGTGACCCACTCTACATAAAAGTTATATAGATATAGATTTGGAAACATAAGAAAAACAAATGATACTAACTAACCATGGAAAATAAGATTCTTATTCATGTTTAAAATACTCAAATTCTCTAAGCATACTAACTTGCTTTCTTTCATCAACGCAGATTCCTCAAAAGTGGTCGTGGGAGATTCGTAGAGGCGCATCACCATGTCTAAAACCATTGGAAAAGTTGAAACATTCAAATCTTTGATATACCAAAGAAGATCATCATTGAATTTTTCGTTTTAAAAATAAGATGACTACAACCTTGTACTAAACTTCCACACATTCTACAAAAATAAATTGGAAAGAGAAAAAAGAATCAAGAGAAACCAAGCATGAGAAATGATGAGAGTAACCAAGCATGGAAAATGATGTTCTTATATAGCCAAAACATCAAAGACATTAAATAATATAAGTTGAAAAGTCTTGGGAGTTTCAAATCACTATGGTGCAAGTATTTGAGTTATCTTGATCCACATTCATGAATGGCCTCTATTATAAGAGTTATATATATATATATATATATATATATATATATATATATATATATATATATATATATATATATATATATATATATATATATATATATATATATATATATATATATATATATATATATATATATATATATATATATATATATATATATATATATATATATATATATATGATTAGGGTGAGGACTTTAATTTTGGTGAGGATTGTGAACACAAATCTGGACCTCTAATATTAAAAAATGGACAACTAAGATTTAATGTGAAAAAATTGAGACATTTTAAAAGTTTAGGTGCTGGTTGTCTAAAAATCAAAACTAATGGATGCAAAAGACAAATAAATAAGGGCAATATAATAATATGGACGAGCACCCCACCCCATTGCGACACTTGTGATCATTTGATTTCGTAAGTTTTTTTATCCCCCCATTTTGTTTTTGTGCTATACCTTTTTTTTTGTTGGTAAAAAAATTCTGAAAAAACCAAAAGTTCTTAAAATTTAATTCTCTACAAAACAAGTACCAAAATGAAATTTCTAAAAAAAAGGATATTTTTATTTTTTTATTTTTATAAAATATCAGAAAATTAAAAAAATTCTCCAAAATTTATGAAAGTTTAAGGAATCATTCTAAACATTATATTAGTAATTTTGTAAAAAGAAATTTTCGAAACTAACTTTTTTTAAGTATACACTTTTTTTTTTGAAGTAAAAAAACCCACAAAATTAGCAAAAATACGACTATGATCTAAAAATATTAAGAACCAAAATATGTTTTATGATTCAAATTTTATGAACTAATATTTTTATGAATCTAAACTTATTATAATATAAAAATGTTATGAATCAAACTTACGATGATTTAAAATTTAAAATGATCAAAAAATGTGTCTTAAATTTTGGATTATTTTAAGATCGACGTATGTTTTGAATAAAAATGTTCTACAATTTTTTTTTAATATTCAAAACTTATAATGATAAAAAAAATGTTATGAATCAAAGTTTATTATGTCGTAAATATTATTCGTTCTTAAGTATAATGATCCAAAACTTATTATCCAATATTCAAAACCGGTTAGGATCCAAAATCCAAAACTTGTTATAAATCTTAAGTCTAATCATCTAAAACGAGTTTTAAACGAAAAAAAAGTTTAAAAAATATAATAAAAACCAAACTAGAAAGGAACAAAAATTGAAAAAAAAAAACAGAAAAAGTATACAAAAACTAAAAATCGAGCTTATTGAAAGCTAAAAAATATATTTAAAAAAAATTAAATATATAAAAAAACTAAAAAATAAAAACGATAGAAAAAACCCGACTAAATTATATTGTACAGATACACGTAAGATGTGATTATATCATCGACTCTGCATTACATCGCATAGACGAGCGTCGCATGCGATTACGTCAAATCCCATAATTACGTTTGACGTGGTTGTCCTTGATGAAATGAGTGGACGAAAATTGTATTCCTCTACAAAATGGGAGTCATTAACAGATCCGGACCCCATATATATATATATATATATATATATATATATATATATATATATATATATATATATATATATATATATATATATATATATATATATATATATATATATATATATATATATATATATATATATATATATATATATATATATATATATATATATATATATATATATTACTACTTATAAAGCAAACTTCATCAATTTTTAAGACGCCCAAAATAATAAGCACAACGTACACATTTTAATGCATATAACAAAAAATTAGTGGAAACAGGATTGGAGCAGTTGTTTCTGCATTCCCAAATTACATGGGATTGCGGAGATTACAAAGGATATCTCGTCGATAACTATGAAATCTCTCTCACAACCCTAAATCGGACCCTCTCTCGAAGAGCATTCCTCCTGCTCAGCGGATCCACCTTCCTCACCACCACCACCTACCTAAGTCTACGACATCACTACCGCTTCAACCTATATCCATCTACACCATCATTATCAGTCACCAACGCACCATCGCACCATCACACTTGTATCCTCACCAGTGACCACCGTTGTTGCTACCCAAGACCCCGTTTACGAAATATGAACAACGCCGCTTGGCATCATCGTTCAAAAAAAATCAAAAACTCTGAACAAGCTCCCTAAGCTCCTTTTTTTCTCACTCTCCTTTTCGAAACCCTTAGCCGCTCTATCATTTTTAAGTTCTAAAGATGAGAACCCAGTTTCTGAACCGTTTATCATTGAAGGATGTAGACAAGGGTGCCGATATTTAGGTTTTTCATGGTGTTTCGGAATCCTTCATCCTAGAGCCGATCACATCCCATTTTTGTCTTCCAGATTATACATAAGTCTGTCATAGTGTGTGTGTAATAAGGGATTTTTTGGTATGCACATATCCAGAGTTACTTGCGTTGGCCACTTGAATCTTAGATAACCCAAATTCATGCTCTAGGAATTTATATTTCCTATAGGTATGTATTTACTCGCCACTTCAAAAATCACAATCACTATTATGGTATATTTCACAACATATATTAAAATTTTTTTCTTTTTATAACATCTTTTAATATCTCTTAATTAGTTGTTTATAAATTGGTATCTTGGTTCTTAGATATGATTAAACAAAATTTCACAAGCTGACTTTCCACGTAAGAAGAAGCTGTTGGAACAACTTTTCTGTGTTTTAGGAAGAAAAGGTAAAAAAAAAGTAGTGTGTGTTTCATTGTGTAGATAGTAGTATGTGTGTATGAAATTTAAAGTTAATCGTTATAAGATGATATGTGTTATTTTGTGTGATTTAATTCTTGTCATAATGTTTGATGCTTCCATTGCATTGCTTCTGAAGAGCAGGGTATGTTTTATGTTTTTATTTTCATTTCTTGCCGGTAACGGCTATCTGCTTAATAAATTATTTTATTTACTTTATTTTTATATTGGTTTGTTCTTTTCATGGTTGAAAGCTCCCAAAATAACCCATATAAAATAATTAACTTGACTTATTGTGTACTAGTAAGAAAGTCAGAATCAGACGCAATTCATGTTGTAGAGGTTCGTGTAAGATTGAGGTTAAAAAATGCATAATTTGGTGGGAAGTTGCCCTGGTCAATGTAAAAAAGATATCCCTTTTTCTATTTAATTGCATTAGTAGTTAGTATTGCAACTAATATTTTCCGCAATTGTTGTGTTGCTATTTGTGCTTGTAACTCTATTTCGGGTCATGTGCAAGGAATAACAATGTACGTACTTTGTTAATTTATTTATTATACATGCTACTTTCAAGTTTACTTATAACAACTTTCTTATATTAAATATCAATTGAATTACAACATTTTCATTACATTACAAAAATATATGACCATAATAAGAAATTTTTTCGAAGTATAATGCTATAATTGGTATTTTAAGATCACTGTACCTTTTTGTTTGTTTATAATAGATTTGACCAAAATATGAAAAAAATGCCACAGGCTAATCAAGTTGAAATATATTTTATGTTTTAATAAAAATTTTCTGATTTTTAATCCTTTAGTTTTAAATCCTACAGGTTAATCAAGTGTAATTGTGTTTTGTAGGGTCCGTTTTTCTTTTAAGCAAATACATATACCTTTATCTAGCTCTTAATTTATGTTGACATATACACGTTTGATTTTTTGCCTGTGTAGTTTTGATGTTTGCTGCTCTTGATCAACTGAAGCTTTTGAAGACGAAATTTTAATCTTATTTTGTTGATTCACTAAAGATCCTACCAAGGATACAGTTAGCTCTTAGACCTCTTTCTCATTACCTGTTATTTTAATTATGAATATACTTGTGTTTTTATTGTTGATTATCATATTCCATCTATAATTTATTTAGTAATTAGTTCTATTTTTCAACATGATGGATGTTCAAAGTTGGAGATCACAGTTAGATAGTGAAGTTAAGAGGTAACTCCTAGAACAAACCTGGTACTGGAACTCTAACCGTAGCTTTAATTCTAATTCTAGTTTAAGTTCTTCCTTTATACCTTTATGTGTTAAACCTACACCCTAACATGTATTGTCTTGATATTGGCAATGAAAAGGGTAAACTGAGTTGTGTCAAATCCCTCAAAGCTAAGCAGTCATTTACAATTACAAAACTATCACCATATCTTTTATGTAGTGTCATCCTATGGTTGAAACTGTATTTATTATACATTCGAAATTATTCTTTTTTATTTTGTATAGTAGACTCGTAAATTACATGGAGACTCGTAAATTATTCTCAACATGAACAATCAGAAATCGTTTTTGAAACTAACAGGAAGGACCAAACTTTGCAATCAAGGTTGGAGCCTATAAGTTAAAATAATTTAGTAGACGGGAAAGGGGATATGGAAGAGGATGTTCTCACTCTTTCTTTTTCAATTTTTTGGTTTATTATTATGATAAGAAAAAAATACAATAATCGATGTAATGGTATGAAAATTAAATTTATTTCGTTGTTTTTTTATCCATGAACTACCCGAAGGCAATTGGTATTATTCCAAATGCTCTTGATGGATTTATGGGAATGTGGTTAACTATAATGATGCTCTCAAATGTTTTCAATGTGAACATAAATGTAAAAAATTTTAAAATAATTTTTTCTTTTTAATGTTTAAAATTTGAACAAATTGCTTAAAAACAACTATTTTTTAAATGTGAAGAGTCCATGAGGAATGTCTTGGAGATACCAGAATGGAAAGAGATTCCATGTCATCCACCACGTGGTTCTCTGGGGTACAATTGAATTGGAGAGACTTGTCTGTGTGTGGCTGTATATGTGTATGATTTTGTGTATATGTGTAAAGTTTGTGGCTATTATGGGTGAAGAAATGAAAGTATGTTGCTATTCTCAGTAAAGACATAAAGTAGGTTTCCATTATCTGTAAGTCATTATGAGTACATTTCTATTGGTGTAAAGTAATTAAAGTACGTTGCAATTATCTTGCTGATGCGGAGCTCGATGATAACTTAAAGCTTTATAAGTTTTAGTCTTTGGCTGCTATGATCCATAATTATACAAGGCTCATTTATTTTCTATATTCTCTTATGCTATTTAAATCTTTTTGAAATCAATAATGAAAAAATGTCAAATTAACTCTTAAATGTTAAATAAAGATGGGTATATTTCTTTTATTGCAGGAAGCATGGTACTGCTAGCAATATGCGATTACACGGGTAAACTATATATGAGTTTTCATTTATAAAACTTTTCATTTATTTTGAATACTACTTATCTCTTTTATTGACCAGATACTTTCAAGTTACTATGTCAGTTACATCGCCTTCTTCACAATAAATTATGATATTTAAGAATTATGAATATCAAACTACGATTTTAGTAATTGTCGTGCAATATATATATATATATATATATATATATATATATATATATATATATATATATATATATATATATATATATATATATATATATATATATATATATATATATATATATATAGCGTTAGGATATATTAAAAACTCTAATTATTGTGTGGACGTAAGACCCAATCACAAGATAGAAACAGCCAAGGGTATAATAGTAAATTAATATAATAATTAATTGATTGCATTTAATTGTATCCTTTTATTTAGGAAAGTTTAACTAATTATCTCCATTATCTCTCCCACTTTCCTACTTATACGACAATCACATCAGTACCCTACCATGTTTATCGTCAATCACCATTGAAACCCTACCAGGAGCATCTTCGTTCACCATGGAGAAAGATGACCTCCGACCTCCGATCACTATGACAAACACCGCCATACAGCCACCGCCTGCTACCACCAACCAATCCCGCCGCCATCAATCTTCCATTGTCACCACCACAAAGCATCAACAGAACGATTGAAACAATATTGAATAAATTCAGAAGAAGAAGATAAAGATTTCGATCATGAAGAATCTGATATACCGAATGATTTTAACTACGATGATAGTGGAAGTAGTAATCGCATTTGAGGTTTGTTATTTAGAGTTCCAATTCAAAGTTTTATTTAATAGAATTCGTTTTTCATTTATAACAAACCTATTGTATGAAATTTTTTAGTACAGACGATTTTTTCATTCTGTCAGAATAACATGTTTGTGGAATAGGTTGTAGTGTGTTCTAGTAATTCTTCAGGTGATAATATGTTTTAAATGTCAATTGACAATTTTTTTTATTATCTTACAGGTGGAACAATATATTATACACTAGAAAATCTTGAAGATCTAACTGTATTCTATCAGAATGACTTTGTATTCTGTCAGAATGACATTGTGTTCTATCAAGAATGAAATGGCAAGTGCTTATGGGACTGGAAACACACACACATGAAATAGAGAAAAATTATGATGCTGCCAAGTGCTTCTGATATTGCAGGGAAATTTTTGATGTTGCAGGGTAAATTTTGATGTTTCAAGGCAGTCATTCTAACAGAATGTCATTCTCACAGAATGTAATTTTCATAGAATGTCATTCTGTTTTGTCTATTACATTCGAGTATATTATTCTAGTCATTTTGATGTTACACAGTACAATGTAAATCGATTTTGTATGATTTTAATTCATATAAGTATGGTTTTGTAATTTATTCTACCAGAATGTTTAACTTACTTTCAACATATGCAGTAACAATCTTTAAGAATACTAGTCATTCTAATGTATGCTTTTGTAATTGATTCTAACAGAATATAAGTGATTAAGAACTTAAAATAACAATCAGAATTAATCATACAACTTTATTCATATTATACCAAAATTAAAGTTTTAATTTGAAAATAAATTCGAATTTGAATTTGAAATTAAATTTAAATTCGGATATAATCCCATAAAAATCTCACATTCAATAACTTAAAAAATATAAAAAGTCTATATTACCCTTTACAATGATATAATTCGAAATTTAATATTTTTTAATTTAAAAAAATCAATATTCTGTTATTAATTACAACCATAGATGATTATAATTTTACGCACCAGATTTGTCCTTACGTCCACACAATAACTGTGGTTCTTAATATAACCTATATATATATATATATATATATATATATATATATATATATATATATATATATATATATATATATATATATATATATATATATATATATATATATATATATATATATATATATATATATATATATATATATATATATATATATATATATATATATATATATATATATATATATATATATATATATATATATATATATATATATATATATATATATATATATATATATATATATATATAGTCCGTTTCAAGAGAAAACCAATATTTTCCTAGGAACCGTAGGAACTTTTTGACTGAAATTTTTTTTTCAAAAAAAATGACATAATACATCTAGTCGCTTATATTTAAGACTTTTTGTCAAAAAAATTTGAAAAATAATATGTATACACGAAATGTGCATATATGCATTTTTTTTCGCAAATGTGTATATGATCACGTTTCGTGCATATATGCACATTTCGTGTATATATGTTATTTTTTCAATTTTTTTTTACAAAAGGTCTTAAATATAAGCGATTAGTTGTATTATGTCATTTTTTTGAAAAAAATTTTTCAGTAAAAATGTTCCTACGGTTCCTAGGAAAATATTGGTTCCCATTTGATATTTAATATATATATATATATATATATATATATATATATATATATATATATATATATATATATATATATATATATATATATATATATATATATATATATATATATATATATATATATATATATATATATATATATATATATATATATATATATATATATATATATATATATATATATATAGGGGTGGGTTCAACATAGAACCATTTTTATGCATAGAACCATAGAACCATCTCATTGACCGTTAGATCAAATTAGGGTGATAAGGGTATGATGGTAAATTGCACTTATATGTTCATTGATGAACATACGTATATGTTCATTGATGAACGTATATGTATGTTCATCAATGAACGTTGTGTTCAAAATCCTAGAAAATAATATTGTTCAGAAATTGGTCATGTTCATAAGTGAACATTGCAGAATATTGTTCATGTTCACACATGTTCAGTACTGAACATGTATGAATCTTCATATATCAAACACAAAAACTCAAGTGTTCGCTACTGAACATTGATTAACATTTATAAAAACTAGGAAATTACAGTCACGTTCATACAAGTTCATTTGGTTAAAAATTAACATTGAAGAACGTTGATGAAATATATTAACATACAAACATGTTCAACGATGAACATATGTTCGTTGATGAACATATGTTCATTGATGAACATTGTCTCCAAAATCCCAGGAAATTGATCATTTTCATCAACTTTCTTTCGGTCCGGATCTTTGATTCATAATCATGGCATATCTCCTGGATCTCATGTACACGTATTATTCTTGGTCGACAAACCTGTTAATAACAACAAACATATTTAAGTTAACAAAAAACACAATTACAGTTGAGATTAGCATGAATGAACATATGTTCATGAATGAACATATGTTCATGAATGAACATATGTTCATCTATGAACATATACCTAGCTAAACAGAATGTTCAGATCGAAACTACAGTCTAATCAAGTATAATAAAATCAATTTATACAACTATGAACAACTAACCATATCAGAATCAAAGTCTGTAATCCAAGTTTGTAATGAAGTCTGCAATCGAAGTCTGTTATCAGAAATCAGACCTGGAATTGAATGCTCAGATGCTTATCGGCATATCAACAATACCAGTAATCGGAAATTAGACTTAGAATCAGAAGTTCAATAGTATACGAACCAAAGTCAAGTGAAAGCTTGCAATCGAGACCTGCAAATCGGAGATTAAAATCTAATTCCAATTCAATAGACATGTTGCTCGATTTTAGAAATTCCTAACAGAAGTTGTAATCCAAAATTGCAATCAAACCTTCAATCCAAAACTACAATCCAGAATTGTAATCCAAAACTGCAATCAATCTGAAGCTGTAATCCAAAACTACAATCGAATGAGCAACCGAAGTTGTTAAATCAGAATCAGACATGATTGAATCAGAAATCGAGCCACTGAAGTCGAACCTAAAAACTTGCAATCATCGAACCTGCAACTTGAAATCGAATTTCAAATGAACCGATTTATGTGAAGAGGAGGAGATATGGACCGATTTCTATCTGAGGATTGTTTGTGTGTGTTGATTTTGAATTGGAACTGGGTCTTTTCAATTGGAACGAAGAGAGAATGATATGGCTGATTTTTTCCATGATTTACGATTCTGATTTGGATTAGAATGGTAGATATAGAAACCCTATTATGCCCTTATGAGTATGTGATCCCCTATGTTATGACTAGAATTGTATTGATGCACCCTTTTAATCTAAGCCACTCATATAATGATCGTAGGGTTAAAAAAGTGGTTTAATGGTTCTATGTATAAAAATGGGTTCTATGTTGATCCTCTCCCTATATATATATATATATATATATATATATATATATATATATATATATATATATATATATATATATATATATATATATATATATATATATATATATATATATATATATATATATATATATTTAAGAATTTTGAATATCAAACTACGTTGATTAAAGGAACGGAATTGGCGATGGGTTTTGATGAGAGTTGTAGAAAAGTTTCATGCTAATTATTGATTATCTTGGATTTGTATTTAATTAAATTTGTTACTATTTTTTGAAACGATAATAATGATATATAATTCAAAGGGTTTTCGGACTTCGATGACATTTTTTGACGTGTTTTTTTGGGTTTTTAGTATTTGATAGTTGATTTGAAGAATATAACATTGTCTGGCTAATTCTTGCAAGGAAATGTAAAGAATTCACATACCCTCCTGCGGTTATAGAGGGTTATAAAAATTAAGACTATTTAAAAAACATGTTCGTCGGATAAACTTTATCAAAAGTCATGACCATCCATAAACATTCACAAACATAAATGAATGAACGAGACAATTGTTCGTGCTCATTTATTTTACCGAACAAACAAACAAAAATTGTTTTCATGTTCGTTTTTTAATCTATAAATGAAGCCAAAGAGAGGTACCACGAACATAACTATTAAAAGCCCTCACCCCTCCGATGCATTGGCCACCTGCTGCATTGCCAAACCTCCCAACCCCCCCCCCCCCCCCCCCCCCCCTCCATCCCCTTCCATTTGCTCCCCGCCGCACTGCACGGTAACACCACTGGCATATATATATATATATATATATATATATATATATATATATATATATATATATATATATATATATATATATATATATATATATATATATATATATATATATATATATATATATATATATATATATATATAGGGAGAGGTTATATAGAGACCAATAAAAGGTGGAGAACTAGAGCCCAAACGTGGACCAATCATTTTAGAAGGACATATTAGTAATTATGTATTTTAGTTAAATTATAATATAATAAATTAATTGATAATTTCCTAAAATATAGGGATTTGATTAATTGTTACCTAAAAAAAGTAATTGTCATTTAATATTATTTTTTTTCTTCCAGAAAATGTTTTTTTTTATAAATCAAATTATCAATGATATTGAAAATTTTATAATTTTATTAGAAATTTTCTAATCATGTATGAATAAACGTATTTTGTATTCATATACCAATATGGTTGTAATCGTAAATGAATAAAGCATAAATTGAAGATAATTTCAATAAAATTATAATCATAAATGAATAAACCACTATTCTGAAATGTATAATACAAAAAGAAAAAAATTACAATGTAGAAATTTACTATTTTTCTTATAATCATAATTAAAAACATGAAAATAACATTATATTCATAACACTAAAGTTCTATCCGTTAATGAAAATCATAAAATCATCAATGAATAAGTCATTATCTTCTCCACTTTTGGTTTTACATTAGCATTCCAAAACTTCATTCCAAAATGATCGATATTCTTGATTTATCTTGATATTCTTGATTTTTTCTGTACATTGTCAAACATAAAATAAATATATCAATAACAGTAACTAAATCAAAAGTAATTTGAAAAGACTCATTGACATTAACTAGTACAAATCATGTAATCATCAATGAATAAGACATTGTAATCATCAATGAATAAGGTATTGTAATCATCAATGAACAATGCACAATGCATGTAATCATCAATGAATAAAACATTGATGAATAAGGTATTGTAATCATCAATGAATAAGGTATTGTAATCATCAATGAACAACGCATGTAATCATCAATGAATAAAACATTGATGAATAACATTATATTCCATTTACTATAAAAAAAAGTTTGTTTGGTAAAAAAAGATTTATTATATATGCCGAAAAAAAAAGATTCATTATGGTTAATAAATTTGTGGCTTGAAATTACAAACCAACTAGAATAAAAATTCACCACTTACAAAAAAGAATGAGAAAAAGGTCCAACTTCTTGATTCTCTCCAATCATAAATAATTATATCTGTAACCATAAATAATTATACCTGTAATCATAAATGATTAGAACAAGAAAAATAAATATAATCCAAAATGAATTCTAGTTTTTAGCATATAATCCAAAATGAATATACTGAACAAGAAAAATGAATATAATCCAAAATGAATTCTAGTTTTTAGCATATAATCCAAAATAAATATACTAAACAAGAAAAAATCATCACTCAATGAATGAAAACAGAATTACACATAGATATACCTCTAATCATAAATGAATATGCCTATAATCATAAATAATTATACATGAAAAACGTATAATTAGCTAATTATTCTTACCGAAAATGACAAAAATTAGATTTTGCACACAATTGCAATCGGAATTACTTAATTAAAGATGAAATTCGTCAAGAAAAATTGAAATTTTACCTAAAGCATCCAACTGTTTCTTCCGTGAACCAGGTGGCCTTCCTCTGTGTTTCTTAGCAGATGGACAATGGTGAGGATGTTGATGAGTTAGGGTTCTTTCTTCAGCAAAGGTTGAGAGATAGAGAGAGGAGCATACACAATACAGCCGAACTCATCTGGGCATCATTTTTCTTGAATGAATCTCGATTGTAGTTCTCGGATTCTGATTCTCCATGTGCTTGAATCGATTGTAGAAGAGTAGGTCTCGTATTCTGATTCTCGATTGTAGGTCTCGCATTCTGATTCTCGATTGTAGGTCTCGCGATTGATGTTTTGAATCAATTGTAGAGGAGTATCACGATGGAGCCGTGAATGGTTTGGAATACGGCTAGGGTTCAATCGTGATTTTCAACTGAGAACTGAATCTTTATCTACGGAAATACATAGAGAAAGAGCATAATTTTAGGGATTTGAAAATCAATTCAAATTTAAAGATTACAAAATTACCCTTTTGAATATTAAAAAAATAGAAAATAAATTTAAATATATTAATAATTTCAAAATTGTCAATTAATCATAGCCTTAGATCTGAAAAAAATAAAGGGATGAGATATGGCCTCCAGTTCTCTACCTTTTGAGAGGCCTCCAATGAACCTACCTATATATATATAGAGAGAGAGAGATGATAAAGTAAGAAGGATTAAAAGGTTGAGAAAATGAGAAAGAATCTAGACCCTTTAAATTCTTAGATCAAGGGCTATGATTAAGTTGTAATTATTTACAATTAATTAACTTATATT